>MU619742.1:0-250962 GCA_025201785.1 Xylaria longipes
AAATATAAAAATATATAAATAAAATAATATATAAATAAATAAATTAATTAAAATATAAATATAAAATATAAAATTAATAAATAAATAAATAAAAAATAAAAAAATATTAAAGTTAAAATTTATTAAAAAATTATATAATAAATATATATAAATATAAACAATTTAATTAATTAAACTTATATATTTAACTAAAAAAAAAATAGCATAAAAGCTATATATTAATAAATAAACCGAGTAGCTAACTATAACCACGTGTATATAATAAAAGCTATTATATATAGCTTAAGCTAATTAAAGCCGTGTATATATAATAAAAGCTAATAATTACAAGGGGTTTTTTTAAATAAAAAGGTAAAATTTTTTATTTAAGCTATAAAGAATTCTTAGTAAAAATTCTAAACTAAAAAAACCTTCGTTTTATTTAGTTATACCTTTTTCGCTAAAAACTCAGGTATAAATATAACCCCAATGTTAAGTGCTAAGTGCTAAGTGCCAAGTTCTACGTTTTAGCGGAAGTGGCCCCAATGGCCCACCGTCACCCGGTCGATCATGACATATATTAGGGCTGGTGTAATGCAATCCACTGTACCTATGTAGGCGCATAGCGGCGGTGTGGGAACACTATCAACGGCTACCTAAGTATGTACAAGCTGCTGGATTACCTACCTAGTCCCCCACCAAGTCTGCCGTGTTTGTCGACCTATAACGGATTTGCGGTTGTTATTCAGACTGCCTCCGTAACAGATATCAAATAAGTATTGGACAAAACCAAATCAAGGACATGCAGGTTAAGGATTGACAGGCAACGAGTCACTTGGAAAGATAAGATTTACTGGGTAGCAATGGATAGTACATCTGCTCTATCTAGCTGCTGCTTTAATTCGAGAACAAAGAAACTGTCGTATGAATGGATGCTATTTAGGGAATCTTTTTAGCAACTTTCGTTGCGCATACACCTCGCACTTCGTGCGGCGGCCCCTGCTGCCTATCCTACATCGCCGGTCCCCTGTACTTTGATATAGCGCACGTTTTGGTGTGCTGGCTTCATGTCCACGTGCTTCTTATTATATGTCGACTTGCGCCTGTCCAATGCAATTCCAGACGCCTGATTCATGATCATCACGAAAATAAATAGTAAAGAAAAGATGCTTAGAGAAGTTTCACCGACGCGGAGAATGTCTGTGTTGCGGGCTTCATGCTAAGCTTTCCGTTCACTGTAGAGTTGACCTGTAGGCGCGCGGCACCCTCGGCGTGCGCGCTGACGACGGTGCCGTCCGTCTGGCTGCAGAGGAAGTCGTGGTTGATGAGGACTTCGTGGTTGCTGGTCATGACATACGAGACGTTCCAGCCGGGAATCCGCGTCGAACACCACTGTAGGCCGTTGTCGGGCGCACCCTTCTTAATTGATCCGCTGCATCCGCTGTGGTAGTCGTCGTACGTGGTGTTGAGGTAGAACGCGAAGGATTCGCCGCCTGTGTATCTGCTGATGCCACCCGTGAAGTCCGAGATCATGATGGTTGGGTTGTTTGTCGTCGTAGAGCATGGCATTACGGCTAGTCCGGCATCTGCGAACCGCGTGAATGACATCGCGATGGCGGTGATAGCGGGTAATATGGCGGCGAAGATCATCGTGACTGTGGTGATGGTTTGTGGCGCTGCAAGTGATGGAGAAGATAAAGGTACAGTAAGACGATGGAAGAGACGTGGTGTTTTAAGATTGAAGCTCGGGGTCGAGGAGGATTGGCCAAGGATTACTGTAGCTTGTGGAGTCTGTGGCGGCTGATATGAATTGAATTGAGGATGGCAACAAGCTAATTATTCAAAAATACAACGGTCTATTTGCGAGAAGTGATGAGTTTCTTGTCTACTAAAGTCTTCGTTGGGGATGGGCTTGAATCTGGTTATATACACGAATGGTTGTCTCAATGATTTGTTGATTATGATGCAGCCTGGAGGTTGACGAATACGCAAGGATAGTGAAAGCAGATGGGTATTGCAAATCGTGGCGTTGCCCAATCAAAACCGCCTTGGCTCTGCGACTTTTCACTAGTTTTCACCACCTCGATTCCAAATACATGGCAACAGTCGGCCATGTTCGGATCCAGGCAAACCCTTCTTCCCCCTCAGTGTAAACCTCCACGTATGATGGAGCCACGACAGGTGGTGTATTTGTCCCGGCACATGATATGTACGCTGTACGAGGGTGCTTCGTTGAGATGCAGGGTGTGATTTTAGCCTGTTGGGAAGATACTATACACAACGTCAACTTCCGGGCGTTCTTAAACCCAAACTAGGCAATGTTGGACCAAAAGGGCGTGCCATGAATTGACGAGCAGGTCCAGACCTGGACGACACGAGTGCGGGCCGCCAATTGTCCGGCGGTCGCGTCAACATCACACTTCGGGTTATTCACCAAGCCATCACGAAGAACGAGACTCAGATGAAGTTTGCATGTCTCTAGCCACTGAGCAATCGAGAATATGAACTCTGCCCCGCTAGATGACGGAACGGCGTAATCCAAAATGGGGTGAAGAGACAAATGTAGCACTGGGGCACCAGGGTTGATAGAGTCTCGGAACGTGAAGTCATCGGAGGTCTCGGCTATGATATCTGGTATGACACCGTCCCTAACCATCGGATATCTCCAGTTCTCACCTGAGGACCATAACGTACTACATCAACGAATTGATGTATCGGCTCATCGGTATCCATAAGGGAATTATCCAGATCATTACGGCCAACATGACTAGCTTCAGACTATACACTGCTATAAACCTTTGTCACGTTCGCGGAGGAGCTGACAGAACGCTTCCTGAAAGCGGGCGATCCGCCGTCAAATGATGACCCTCTGGGAAGGACAAGGCTCACTGCCAAAGTCCTCGGAGGGTATCACCAATGGTGTTAACTATGGATGACCAAGCAGCCAAGTTCCCTTATAATAGCCATCTCACCTTCAACTCCGGACCCCTTAACTATCACATCAGGAGGGGCATGTATCGCCTTAACATTACTTTACCTAAAGACTCAACATACACTATTCCGTGACAGCAAGAGTACTACTGTAGACCAGTGTCGGAAGATGTACATTGACGAAGCGCATCGTGTCCCGAGTTAAGCGCCGATGTTTCGAGAGTTTCACTCCTAAGATTGAGAACATGCCATCTCATGTGATCTTGTTTATAGCCAAGTTTTGGCGATGATAAATTCAAAAAGCTGCGCCTAACCGCAACTTGGCCACCAGTTCACAAACTTGGCGTGCCCATTATATCCCGTGTTGGCATTTATAATATTGGACGTGGAATAGAATGTCTACGCTAGCAATTCATTGTTGGCGCGTCGTGATACCTAGTATCCTCACGAGAATTACAGATAACCTTACCAACCTAGTGACATCTCGTCAGTCTGTGTCGTTTCAGTAGAAGACTCTGCAGCGTGATGGTGTGGATCGTTGTAACCGGACACAGCCAATGAGAATATCGGAACTGCTTAAATAACTGATGAGTTCTTGTCTTCATTGGGCGTATCGTTACAGTCTTATCCGTATCGTAGTATAGCAAAGCGCTGCTGCTAAAATGACCTTCAACAAGACAGCCTGCAGGTCGTCGTGATATATTAGCCGACTAACCACATAGATATATACACGGCCTTGTACCTCTGGTCCCTCCTACCTGCATACTCCGCATCGGCACTCCAATTGATTTCTGCGCCTTTCATTTGTCCCGGATAATGCGGGTTGTATATCCTTCAGCGGGAGGGACCACACCTTCCCGTCTTCCCAGAGGCCGGGGTTGGGACGTACGAGACAGGCGGCGCATACATAACTGGTACAATTCCAAATCATTTTTGACTCCGTTTGCTATGTTCACCTCTGGCTCGCCCCCAACAGACCCATCCACAATATACAGAGCGAAACCAACGCAACAAACCCTTTCTGCGGAACGAATGCAATGCTGTCACGGTAGCAAACGCAATAGACCACGATCGCCTTCAAATATTCATCCGGCTACTGACGCTTGGCTCCCTCGCTCTGGTCTTTATCTAAGTCACAAGTATATTGATCGTATCAATCTGGGATACTGGTACCGAGCAACCGTCGTAGCACGGTTCGTCGAGCACCGACGTAGCGGTGAAGCTTGATTGAGAGAGCTAGCTTTATGGATTCGAGTGTAACATTCTCTATGTTCCGACATTTAGCAGCTTTGGCCCACGGCCATACCAGCCTCTGCATGCGCCCTTTTTTCCTCCGGGACGGACACGTATAGATTCTGCTTGTGTGATTGCGAGCGGCTACTCTTGTCTTACCGCAGTCGGTCATACTAAGGGTGCAGCTAAGGCCGCTTAGAACAGCCAATTACAGAATGAAGAAACCGACGTGTCGACGTATCCTACTTGTATCTAGGTATTGATACGATAAGGTCATTTCCTTGCCCAAGCTGGGCCAGCACGTACACTCGATTATGGTATTCCTAATCCACGCCTTTTGTAGGTCGGGAAGTAGGCCCTATTCGCCCATCACTCTGTCGCCGACACTTCTACGGTCCCATTGTTGCTCGCGGTTGGTTGAGTGCGGAATGCCTTCGGATGCTCTTCGGCGCTCTATTTTTCTCTGAGAACGGGACATGTGAGAGTGATTAGTTTGTGAGAATTGTTATCTTTCCTACATACCTATCAGCTTTTTCTTGATGTCAAAGCTCAGTTGGGTAAATCTGCTAAGACTGGTTTCGTGCCTTCGTGTTCCAACTCTTATCCTTGATGTTGTCGGTCTCCTTCCCCTCCTTGTCAAGCGCGATATAGGATAAGGGTGCGTGATGTGATGCAAAGTTTGAATGACTACCCTTCAGAAAAATTTGTCTGCTTAGCCTGGTACTCGTCGAGCTTTGGGGTTCCTGCTCGCACCAACAGAAACTAGATCACGATCAATTAGATTTAGGAGTTTGTAGGCAATCTTGTCTACCAACCAAATTCTCTCTCGTGTAGAGTAAATCATCACTAGATAGACGTAGCTCCCGTCTTCATGAACTCTATATCGAGCTTTAACCCTAACGTCACAATCCCTATGAAACCCAGTCTGTATACTGTCATCCCAGGGACTGCAGCAGCAACGGGCTGTTGGCCGTACTCCTGCTGCTCCCCCTTACAACGATCCCTCCGGCCACTTGTACTCCGGCCAGTCGAAATCCGGATCGTAGTTCAACTGCAGCTGGATACTCCCTTCAGGGAACTGCTTCTCAGTCCCATCCGGCATTTCCCACGAGCTAACTGAGCTGGGCCTTGACCAAGCGTTAACTACCCCGACAGTTTCCGCGACTCCGTCCTTCAACCTCGCTACCTTCTCTGGTCTGGGCATGTAATTCTTCCTCAACGCCTCATCTGTGCTCTCCACGAACTCCCCAGGCTCCGCGATCACGACCGCGCCCTTCCCCTTCCGCTCACCCTCCATGTCCAGCCCACCGCAGTCGTCCGCCTCGTCTACCTCGTAGTCCGTGTCGACGGGAAGCTCCACACCGAATTGGTCCAGGTCCTCTTGCAGTGTTGTATTCGCGATCTCGTAGTTAACGCACGTGAGCGCCTGTTAAGGATTAAGAGTTAGAAATTACCGTTCATAGCAAAAGGTTGACTCGTGAGTAGGGTGTTTCGGGAGTATGTATGAGCATATGGCGAATGTAGAGCAGAATTCTTGCTAAATGAGGGAATAAAAGACTCAGAAATACTAACTAGACACTCCGTCTTGACAGGGATGCGCCACACCACGTCCGTCGACGCCGCCTCGCCGTCCTCTACCTCGTCCTCGGTCGCGAACCGCGCCACGTACCACACCGCGCCTTCGCGCCCGCCGGCGCCGCGCTCGTCGACCACCACGAACGGTTCCTCACGTCCAGCCTCGTCTTCCTTCTGTCGCATGTACTCGAAGGATTGGTCGACCCAGTCTGCCGGCGCGTGTGCGATCACGAGCTCGAGCATCGTAGCAAAGGGTGCGCAAGTCCCGAACTCAAAAGCCTTCTTGAGAGCCGGCAGCTCGCTGAGCGGGAATGAAGGGAGCAGATAGGCTCTCAGCCGCTCGGCTCCTGCGTTGGGGACGATGAATACCATTTTAATTTCGCGGGTGCTTCACTGTTCGCTTTAGGAATGCAAGTGAGATGAGAGAGAACAATGCCAGGACTCATATTGACTACTTAAGTATTTAATCTCGATTCTGCGTGGCATGTTCGTGTTCGGGCGACCATGATACCGCAGGCAGAACTTTGTGGGTATTGATGATTATCACCTCACTTGGCTGGGATGGTTGCGTGGAGAATGAGGAGCATTAAATAGGCAGCAAGAGAGGCTAAGACAGGATCGTCAAATTCGGTGGTATGAGGCAGTCGGCAGTCGGCAGAATCGAACTAATGACGTAAATCAACCGCTATCAGTGTATTGTACTGCAAGTGAAGAGAAATCGTAAGTGGACTGAGTCATTAATTGTTTTAGTTAGGTAGATTTCCAGTTGATCTAGTGCATCTATGTCTCCAACGAAAATTAGGCATAAATTTGTATTAGTGAAGAGTCATGGGTTTTCGAATTACTAAGAAAGAATATATCATTGTTATCATAGGTTCTAATAATATTGCAGTGATGGCCGTTCCGTGAAGTCCAATACCTGTACTTAACAAAAAAAAAAAAAAAAGGTATGTAACGACGTGTATATATGGGGTCAAGTTAGCGTCGACACCACTCATACAGTACGGGATAATAGCCCGTTAATCTATATAACTCAAGACTCATGTCAGTAATTATGAGGAAGTGTTGACAAGTGGTCGTATGTCAGACACGAACCTGGATAGCTCATGGCAATTTTACAGCGTATATTTTCCGAATACTGTGTGCTCATGGAATCGAGGATCGCGGTCGTGGATTCGTAGAGAGAAAAGTTTGCTCTACGTCAACAGCTAAACATATTGAGCAGAGGCGCAGCCTATTCATCAAACGCCGTACTCATTCCCCCAATCATCCCGGGCACATGTTCGATTAAGATCTATAGCGTATCCACAAATGACTATCATCTCTGTTCTTATAAAGACAATGACAAGCTATCTACATGATGAAGAGATAAGGCTGGTCAAAGCACTCGTCCCATCTCGTCTTCCCGGATCCCCAGAACACCATCAGCACCTTGCGCGCGAGAAGCGGCATCGAGCTCCCAATGTCTTTGACAGAGTCGCTCATTAAATCGACTATGAATGATCGTTCGAAGGTCGTGCCACGCACGGCGGCGGCCCCAGCCACTACCAGCGGCCAGAAGAAGCAGTTCTTGAAGTTGACGTACCGAAACCCTTCCTTGAGGTCTAGGAGCAGCCGGTCGTAGTGCGTCCTTACGACCCACGAGAGCTCAATGCTCTCTGGCAGCAGGAGCACGTGTTGCAGCGAGAGGATGCAGAAGAGCACCGCGGCCGACTGGTAGATCCGCGCCACGAGGAGCCACTTGTCCCGCGTGTCGGGCCTGCCGTTCGCTTCGGCGTAGGTCTGCGGCGAGAAGTCGAGTATCCGGTCTAGGAGCGTCTGGGCGTCGGTGTAGACTGGCGGGTCTTCTACGGAGGCGGGCGATGGTGATGACGATGATGAAAATGACAGGGATGACGAAGAGGAGGCGGTAGAGGTGCTTATCCCGCATGTTGCGAGTGCACGTAGGTGGTTGATTCGGATTATGTTGAGGAACAGCGAGGGTGGACAAATCGATCCGATGTAGACGTTCGGGACGCCGCCTCCCCATGCCTTCTGTAGGAAGTCGATGTTCTTGGGATGCGTGAGCTCGATCAACTGGTCGTGGCTTGGAGTTGTCGTGTTGGCGAAAACCTCGCCTCTTTTGCACATCAGAATATTAGCGAATGGTTCGAAATACCACATCATGAGTCACTTCTGCTTTTCCTCTGCCTTTTCCCTCTGCTCATCGCACGATGCGAAATAGACTGCGGCTTGGATCATAGACTTACATTATCGAGGTCAGAATTCCACTCTGCATGTGAGGGCAATCGTTCCAAATTTTCTCAATGCCGCCGCGGAGCCGCACCATCTTCAAAAGCCCACTGTAGTGAAACCGCCAACGAGGGGAGGGCTGCATCTGCTGCTGTGTTCATGGAAATGGTATCAGCATCTAGTCCGAAGTTCGGGACTCCTCTCATTATCTCCCCCTTCCTCCACCACTTAGTCCAGTGTAGGTGGTGGGACAAGGAGCCTAATGTCACTTACATCGGCTAACATCAGCATCAGAACACCCGTCATAGTCCCATCGCTAGCACGCGTTCTCTCCTCGGCGATATCTTCGTTGAGAGTGCGTATCACCTGACAAGTCCAAAATGCGACAGCAGACCGTCCTTGAAGACGGACGTTCTCCTCCGTGTCCCGCGGCAACTTATACAGCTGGTGTGCGATCGCGAACAGGATGAAGAGCCCTTTGATGGGCACTGGAAGATACTGCGCTACGGTCGCTAGGGGCAGTTTGAACCGTGTATCTCCGAGCAGGAGCGTCAGCGGCGAGGACCTCTCGTATATCTCGACGTTATCTGGTCCCAACCCGTCCGTGTCAGCAGCAGGAAGAGACCTGGGGTGTCAGGGCCGACTTGCAGTCATACGATGCCTGGAGACCGGCAAAGTTCTCGCATGAGATGTCGTATCGCATGATGGAATCTACGAGCTTGGGCTGCATGATGGAGAAGAGAGACAGTGCGCTGAACTTGCTTTGAAGCCCGTCATCGTCGGACAAGCCCCGGCTCGTCGAGGAAGTCTGATGCGCCGCCGCCCCGACATCACCGTTAGTCTCGTCCGGGACTTTTTTACCGGCACGGATGGTGCCCTGAGCACCCCCAGCTTTCGCTCGCCGTCGTTTGCGCGCCGTCACCCGTCCCGGCTTGACCCAACGCAACGGCTGCTGTTCGCCGTAGCCGGGACACACTATGCCGTTGGTGCGGCACCGGTTACAGATGGGTCGCGCTGAGTCGCAGACGAGTCGGCGCCGGAGACACTCCCAGCAATGCCGCTGAGCGGGTTCGGCTTGGTCCGTCGCCGGAGTTGTAGTAGTCCCCTCCGTCAATTGGGCCATCCGAACACTATATGGACAATCAGTCACCTTAATTCCTTATGGCCTTCGTGAATGAATGGGGAGGTTACAAATCGATATATGCTAGCTTCTTTCTTATTAGGGTTTCGAGGCTCAGTCAGTCTTGGCGATACGTCTAATGCGACTGATCATACTAAAACGTGACACTTCTCGATTTCGATATTACTGTTCTAGAAGAAGTGAATGGTGTTCCACAAGGTGGACCGGCCGCTTTAACCTTTTAATTCCAAGGCCCCTGTTGGAAAAAAATACCTCCCCACTGGCCCTTTCTCTAGGCCCCAACCATAGTACTGTAAGCTTCATCGTGCTACAAATGCAGCCCCTCTGACGAGGGGGGCTGTGATGGTGGCGCCAAGCTAGGAGCATGCTCACGTTGAGAGGCCTCGCTCGGCTGTGCAGTGGAGGGGCGACCACACATTGCCGATCATCCTATGCAATATCTAGGCCTGTCTAGGTAAGTATGTACTATGCTGGTCCCTTCAATATCATTGGTGGCCCTACGGCTCCTCTATGGGGAGATCAATTTCATCCCTGATAATATTCGATATTACCGATTGGCACTACATAGCTGGCTACCTATCAAACATTCAAAGACGTTCTTGTAGAAGCGATTCGTGCGCTCTCATGGTATGCGCAACGTAGACATGTGCTGCCCTAACTCCGGGGTATTATCGCAGCAGAGCCCTGGTCCGCTCCGTGTACCGGACCGCGTAACCTCATAAACCATTACCCATATTTCGTCGACTGAACCAAAACAAAGATCCTCCCACTCATCACGCGCTCATCTCACTAATAGGGCGAATCCACGACGTCATCCCTACCCAGCTTATAACGTCCGCTCTGACGCGTACCTACGCGTCCTGAGCTGCGTCGTGGGGTACCGAGTCGCTGAAAGTCACCCGCAATGCTCTCTCTTGTCGGCCGACTCAACTTGTTCTTGCCAATCATATTAACTTCATTGGGAAGAGCAACGATGACGTTCTGGTCCGACCCGAATTTGAAGTCGTCGGCCTTGACGTTCTCCGTGTATCGCTTGATGATGTACGGGGCCTTAGCACCACGAATAACCTTTTTCATGTTCCAGTCCACAATGTAGGGGCCTGTCGCCGTGATGATGGACGACTCTTCGGTCGTCTGGCTCGTGTTGAACCGAGCCGGCGTGAACGAAACAGCCTGGCCAGTCTCGTGATGGAACTGTGCCACATGTTCGGGGGTCAGTGCAAGACGGCGCGGCTGGGGCTTTGAATCAGCTGCGAACGATTTCTCGAAGCCTAGCTTGCCCTCGTTCTTTCCCGACTTCTGCATCGCGTCAATGAGAAGCAAGTAAGTGCGGCACGTTGCTAGAACCCAGCGGCCATCGGCAGATACATCCAGACCAATGATGGGTTCGCCAAGCGCTGGGATGTGAGTCTTCGCGTTGATTCCGAGGCGGTCGAACAGACGAATGTCTCCTTTGTTGGACGCCACCGCAATGTAGCCCTTCTCCGTAGTGGACAGAGCAGAGAAATCGTTCTTGGAGGCATACTGCTTGAGCTGGGAGTCGACAAGCTTAGCACCGGATAGACGAGGATCGACTCGGAATAAGGCGTTCTTCGAGACACCGAGGAAGGTGGGTTCGTGGGTCATTTGCGCAAATTTGTTCTCGGGTGCAAACTCGAGAACTGGGATGTCTTCGTGTACGTTCCACTCGTCGACGACCTTGCCGTATTCGAGATCCATACGGTATAATTTATGAGGGTCGTCGTTTTTTTGCAAGATCATGTTGCGGTCCTCATTGTGCAGCATGACTTTCTTGGGGCTGAACAGTTCACCCTTCGGCGTCTCGACTTTCGAGATATTGGTGGAGAACTCTAGACGGTCGTTCGGGTGGTGTTTGAAGACGCCAATCTTGGAACCGCGGACCACGAAGGACCGGTCGTGCTTGTATCCCACGGCCAATCCGGAATTGATCTCGTCATCCTGGGGCTGCGTCTCGACATCATCCTCTTCTTCGTCGCTGTCGTAGTGTTCGCTCGTGGTTCTATCGTCGTCGGCCTCGTCGGTCTCGGACTCCTCTTCCTCCTCTTCGATGGGAGCGTCCTCCATCTTCAAGTCCTCAAAGGCGTCCAGAACATACTGGCGTTCCCGGTCCTTGACCTTAGACCATTTTTGCTCGTTGAGTTGCTCCCACAACGCCTGCATGAGTCCTTCCTGGAATCTAGCGAGGGTGTCCTGGTCTTTGAATCTCAGTAGCCAGGAATACGCCGACCCATCTTCGGTGAACTGGTTGAAGATGAATGACAGGAACTCGAAGTTAAATACCGGGTTCATGTCAGCCACGACGGGGATGCCCAGCCACTGGTGGTCTTTGCTGGCAATATGCAGCCAGTAGTTCCAATTTCCTATGTCAGAGACCTGTGCGGCGACGGATCCGTCACGAATAACGAAGGCTCCCGAAGGGAAATCGAAGAAATGCAATTCGGCCAGCTCGTGGGAGAGGATCTCTCGGGGCTCGGGTTGGGGTGGAGGGCTCGGTGGCGCCTTAGGATGAGATGCATGGACTGGCGTATCGGGCTGTCGAGACTCTTCGGGCTCCCGGCTGGCGGGAACGAGATCGACATGCTGGGCCTCGTCCCTCTTGGCGCCCACGTTGGCGTCGCTTCTTAGCTGGAACATGGCGTCGGCGGACTCGATAGACCGCGCGAGTGCGGGGCTGTGGATGGGGCTGGCCTGGGGGATGGGCTGCTCGTCGTCGTCGAACTCGAACTGCTTCAAATCGGCTTCGGAGGCGGTGGTATGGGACTTCCGGTATTTGCGCTCGTACTGGCACTGCTTGGCGATGCGCTCGAAGGTGTCGACCTGCACGGACTGGACCGAGGGGTCGCAGACGAATTCGTACAGATCACCAACGTCGCCGCTCAGGTCCTTCCAGGCGAGCACCTTCTCGCCACTAGTGCGGTGGTCGACACGGAAGTGGACGGCCTCGTCGAGCAGGAAGGTCTTCTCGTCCCGCTCGGCAGCGAGCGCGTCGATCTCGGCGTCCTCACCTTCTTCCTCGGCCAGCAGCTCGGCCTCGCCCTCCTCGTAGACGCGTTGGACGACCAGCTGGTATTGGAAGTCCTGGCCGGTTCGGCGGATGCGGATGGCGGCGTCCTTGAATATGAGTTCGGAATAGCCTTTGGGAGAGAGCGGTCGGACAAGATAGAGCTGGCCCTGGGGCAGCTCGATCATGGACTCTTGGCTGTTGCTGCCGAACAGGAGCTTGCCGACTGGGACAATGACGTTACTGTTAGCTAGAATGACGGAGTAGCACAAAGTGCACCAGGCACAGGGTGCGGGTTCAGTATACGGGATAAAGAGCGGGCAACAGGTGGAGACGGAAGCGGAAGCGGGAGAAGTGGCTCTGGACAGGTGTTCGGGAGAAACGACGGGCAAAACCTTAACTTACCATTCTTGAGGACAAACATTGTGCTCGTTCGTCGAGTGGTCGAGTGGCGTGTCGACAAGATGTAGCCTGAACACGGCTATAAGATCATGCAGAGATGTGAGCCAGAGCGATCAGGGCGACTGTGATGGTATTGTGGTGGTGGTCGTGGTGATGTGCACATGGATAAGTTGGCACAGTAGGTATATTTAGTAGTTGTTTTTTTGGGGACGCATCGAGCAAACAGGAAGCGACCCCGCCAGGTATCTTTACCAGGGCAACAGGGCAACAGGCCGAGAAGGAGTCTGCGTCATTGTGGCTTTCGTGTCCTTTGATTGGTGGTCCTAGCTGCTTTGGAGGGGCTACCTAGGTACCTGGCACGTGGATAGGCCCCACCTCTGAAACAGCCCTGGTTTGCTGTGGCAGTACGTACACCGCCACGTTTCGTCCTACTGTAGGCAGCAGAGGTCCCACTTTTGATTAGGTTGGATCCATGATGGATGCAGTACCTAGGTTAAGTACCTACCTAGGTAGGTGTATTTCCCATGTGGCGTAGTACAGTGGATGTCTTGTACTTCATGTGTCACCCCTTTCATGGGCAAGACAGACAAGCGCCGTTTGACAGAACGTCATCGTTGACAAGACGTGCGCGATGGAGCCAGGATGATGCTCGTCTTCTTTGGTAATATTCCAGCGTCTTGGTGTTGCGCAGTATGAAGAATAATATCAGCTGTTGGACTTGGTAGACTGGGTATGTTTTCACTGTTTTCACGATGACAAGCTCTATCTCGGCGGTATAGGCACTCGGGGCGCTTATAATGCTTGATGCAGTCTTAGTGATGCGCTTATTATTCCGTTTATTATACAGGATACCCAGACCAAGTCCAAAACACATTGACAGTCTCAACATTAACACCAAATTTTCAGAACACGTACTGAAACACCTGTTCCAAGGCCGCACCGACGGCACCAGCGCCAACCACAGTCCACAGCCACGGGTTCGTCAGCACATCAGCCTTGGGCCACACCGAGTTATGCGTCTCCCTGAACCGTTGGAAGTCGGCGAATTTCTCCGGGTTGGACTCTGAATACCGCCTCGCCTGATGGCGCTCATTCTCCTTGTCACCGCCGACATAGCGTAAGAATGCGTAGTTGGCGAGAGCACCTAGCACCTCAACAGGCGCAAGCATGTCAGATCCGTACAGCAGCAACGGGAATGAGAGATGCACGAGGGTGTCCCCGAGATAGCTGTGTACATGTTAACAACTTCTTCAAGAGATAGGCATAAAATAGCTGCGGTACTTACTTAGGGTGGCGGACCAAGCTCCACACGCCATCCTTGCAAACAGACGTCGAGTCTTGCGCCGATTCCTTGAACTTCGCCAGCTGGGTGTCCGCCAAAACCTCGAGGGTAAACCCAGCACAGAATAGGCCCACGGCCAGCGCCTGGAGAGCCGGGTGATATCCGGTCAGAGCGGCGCCCTGATGACGGAAAGGTGCCGAGAGCGGGAGGGATATGACGGTCTGAATAAGGGCCTCGGGCAAGAACAGGGTGAATAGGGCCTTGTTCCAATATCCCTTCTCCAGCTTTTCGGTTTCGTATCTGGGGTTATCCTTGCCTTTTCCTTGACGTCGTCGTTGGATACTGCGGCTAGCGATGCGGTAGAAGAGACGGCCGCCCCAGAGAGTAACTCCCGTCAGTAGCAGCCTCTCGGGCCGTGACAGGGTGCCAAAGCTAGCCTGCGTGCATAGAAACACGTTAGTCGAGATTGCTAGGTTTCACATCATAGAACTTGCTGGATCATACGAAACAAGGCGACCGCGGTATCAAGCACGGGAGGTTTTTATACACACCCCGAATGTCAAACCTCGTTGAAAAACCTTTGTCCCAACGGCGCTCCACCAGCCGTTCACCACGGGCGCAAGCGACCACAGCCAGTCCTTGGCCTCGACGCTGTTCGTCGCCCTACCGACGCCATAGGCCGCGATTGCCAATGGTACGTGGAGCTGGAGATTCGGGAGTATGGTGTCTTTGAAGATGCCGACGTCGAGCAGCTCGCGCCGCACAGGGACGCGATACGACACGGTAGATGGGACTGGCGACGGATGCAGAACACTGCCTGAGGTGTTGTAGCCCCTGTATTGGCCCGAGTCCCCCAAATACGACATGGTGACCACTTCCACTTCACGTGTTCGGGTTCGGGTTCGGGTGGTCTAATTATTTCTCATGAGTGCCTCTTGATAACGCCCGCAGCCAGTATGTGTGACCATGATAGTTATATGAGACGGAAAGGCGAATCATCACTTGTGCGGGGTGTCGCGCGACCCCGGGCATGACATCACTTATATATAGTAGACAGACGAGGAGGTGGTTCGACTGTCCTATTACCCCACACTATACAGTGCGTATCGAAATGGCTAATGTGTGATGGATGGCATTCTTCCTACCAATTTACCCCAGAAAAGACAAGCACGTGATGATTCTGGAAATGATTCCCGTTTGTTTGGAGGCTCTTCATACTTCGTCGGTTCCGGGAGTGAGTGAGCAGATGTAGTGTACGCTACCACGAATTAGAACATCTCTTTAAGTGTTAGTGCGTAGTGTTAAAGTTGCCTGTTCTCTGTCGACTACGATGCGTAACCAATCATATTTACAGATGCCAACGATTAAACGCGAACGCAGAGGTTTAAGATTCCAAGATTGGCTCAACGAGAGTCGCCATATCGGCATGATATCGAAAGGGATTCGTGGTCATGCATATAAGCGGGCTTACGAGCTTCTCGCCCTGGCCATGTCACTGCATCGCGAAACGTCAGCTCGATGCCAGCTGCAGAAGGCATCAAAAGACGATCCTAAGCCAAGTTGAATTCTTCGAAGAGAGGGATATTATGCATGCCAATGCAATTGGGATTATGAGAAAGCACAACTCCGCTGGTCATGGTCGAGAAGTTCATCGATATAGCCGATGGTTATCTACGTGATGTAATTGCCAGGCAGCCTCAATTCCCGACGCTCCGATTTGAGGTTGATGAGTATATTATAAAAAGAACTATCTATACTAGTTGGTAAAAAAGAAAATCGCTCTTGAATTTGTAGCTACATGAAATCAGCCTGTGAAGGGGTTACCACATCATCTACATTCCCCCATTTCTCGTCTATGCCGTCGAGATCATGCATTATTGTACAGTGGTAAAACAATCTGCATATCTTATCAATACACACAAATGAAATGAATGCTGGCTCTGCAGCAAGTCATGACTCTCACCACAGAGCCCTCCGTAGTGCTTCAATCAACTCGTCTCCATATTTCGTTTAGTTCTTGTTGTCGTCATCGTCATCCTCCTCCTTCTGCTTTAATGTGACTTCGAGTTTGCCGCTCCTGTCCGGGGCTTTAGAGATCTCATATCTTCCGCCAAGAACGAGGTCCTTAGCAACTAATTCTCTAGTACGGCCCAAACTCTCGATATCTGAGATTCGCTGTAATGTATCCTCGAGGAACTGGCGGAAGCCGGGCTTGGCGCAGATTTCTTTGAAGGCTCGGTGCATCGGCACAGAGCTTGCGCGGACCCCAGCTGTGCTCGTAATAGTGAAGATATTTAACCTATCAAGCTCTCGGATGAAATCGGATCTCGTCATGATCTGCTGGGATTCATGCATTTGGAAGCTGGGGAGCACGTGTCCTGTCTCCGCGTCGTATGTCTTATCCATTTCTTTTTCCTTTTCTACGAGAGCTTGTGCGAGCACCATGGCTGCCGACTGTATCCAGCGAGTTAGCAGCGCGCTTCATATTTCCACGGTAGATCAAAATGCAACTTACAGCCCATTTTTGTTGATCCATTACATCATCGTCCATTTCAGACCCGAGGATCCAACATTGATTCAAGAACCAAGTTTTCTCGACCTCCATGATGGTATCGCACGCGGCCAGCATATCGCGCGACTTGGCAACCTTGTTTAAAAAAGAAAGTCGCCCGCCAACACGATCATAAACTTCTTCTAGAACAGATTTTTCGACCATTTCTCTATAGTAACGGAATCGATACCGTTGTAGCGCAGACAAGGCCTGTTGCTTCGACAAGTCTACCACGGGAATTATCTCCAATCTCGTAGCCAACTGTTTGAATCGCTCTAAGATCCAATAGTCATCGGTGTTGAAGATCATCGTTACCAAGTTTGCAGCAGCCCATTGCTCTGCTCTCTGCTGGAGAAGCTCGAGGAGGTCACGCCCATCATGGTCGTCACGAATTAACTGTGTCTGATTGATGATAAGAATGAGAGGTTTGTTCTTTCTCTCGCGGTGACGCAATGCAACCTTTTCTAGCTTGTTCATTGCTCTCTCAATGTCTAGAAGGGCGGTGGTATCTCGAGGGCCGCGTTCACTAAAGTAACCACCCTGCAACACTCGGAGTCAGTTATAGCCATCTGGAGCATGATTTGCGAGGCTTTCGGAAGCCTCTAGACACTATCTTGACCCAAAAGGAAATCTAGTGCTCTGGAAGTTGCCAAAACAAGGAGGAAATAGTTCCGAGAATTACGCACGATGTAGTCTTCATGAAATTCATAGTCGAGGGCTTTGCCGAGGCGTATCCGAAACAATTCCAGGTCGGAATGAGCTTCGAACATGGCGCAACCCTCGCCTTCGATCTTCCGCATCGCTTCCAGCAGCATGCTGCTCTTGCCGCAACCTTTGTCGCCCATGACGAGATAATAGTGTCCCTTTTCAGAGCCGTTGATGATGTCGTCTATTTTTTGTTGTTCCTCACGCTGCACCCAATGTTGAGGCATGGGCGGCGATGGTATCTCCTTGCCAAAGGCAGCCAGCTCCAGCACGGGATCGCCTGGCTTGAAGGCATTTTCGATCTTCTTAAGCTGTAGGTGCTTGTACGCCTTGTGATACGCAAAACCAGCAGCAGCAAACCCCACACCGAGTACTAGGACTGAGGCGAAGGTGGTGAGAGCGGACTCTGCCGCCTTCGAGAGAAGAGACTGTGGAGCATCCTCGCGTTTTGGGGGGCGATCAGACTCAGGAATGGGTGCCGAATCCCGAGTGGCCTGCGTAGAAGAGAAGCGCTGCCGAGGTGGGGGCCAAACACGGCGCGTCTGGGGTAAGACTCTGGCCTGATGATTCGCCGCAGTGGGTATCCTGACGCGAGCCCCGTGTCTGGCGAACATGGTTATTGGCACTAACGCCCGAGATCGAGAGATGCTACGGGTTCCAACCCTTCACATGTCCTGGTAGGTATGAAGTGGTGTTGTAATGTAGCATCAAGTGGATTGCAGCATTGGGAGGGAGCCAAAGGGGGAAAATACGGTGTGGCTGATCGGAAAGTTGGGGACTGGTCTGCATCTGCTGTACCTGAAACTAAGCCTATATTGGTTAGGGAATGGCTAAAGCTGATTCCAGGGCTATGGTTCGACCCTTGCTTCTGGACAAATCGGGGATAGTGGTCCTGGCTGGCACCATGTGTCTGGGGAAAGCGGAGATAGTGAGTGTATGTAAGTCAACTTAAACACCAAGTCTTAGATAAATAAATGAATGACCATGTCAACGTTCATATTGCAGAATTACAGTACTGTTTGCGTACAATCCAATAGTCATTGGTGCTATCATGCTAATGGACCTAAGTATCAGTTGTTGCTTGTATTCACTAAAAATAGATAGCAGGCATTGAATCGATAAGAATGGAGAGTGGAGAGAAGTCACCATTCACAGCCATTGTCCCATTGATTCTCCACAGGAAGTTCTTACTTTCAAATACTTCAATGCATGTTCTCAAGGTATAAGAAGAAGGAATAGAAACACTGTAACACTAGACTCTCACGAGAACATGACGCCTACCGTGAAGGGTATCCAGCCGGTCTCGAGCAGCTAAATAATTACCTTTTCTTCCACACACTTTAACATATCAGCCTTCGTCTGAATCCCTTTTAATATCACTTGAGAGCTCAATTGCATGCAGTACTAAGGTTGTTGTCTCTCGGAAGCAAGACTCACTACCTTACTCTTCTTGTAAGATCTTCCCTCTTCTAACCTCCAACTGGTTCTGGCACACGTTGACTCCTGTACCTATCTTTGTCGCCTATTTATTCTTAAGTACAGTCGTATTCTAATGTTGGTCTATGAGGCCGTAGTTCTTCTTTGACAAGCGCAGAGCATCATTATCACCGCTCACGCGGGCTGTCTAGCCCTTGTCTCCAACTATAGTATCAGTAATATCCGAGCACATTAATGAATTGGAATACAGGTCACCGGGAACAGCAATGAATACTCTGAAAAGGGTTGTTTCTCATGGGGACATGAACAATCCAAGCCGGTCTCTCTCGCCAAACACGATAGATGGTAAGGTTGAGGAGGGTATCAAGGCGAAGATGTGGGAGAAAGCCCATGTGTCAACACAAGAGTTGAGGGTAAGTGAAAGTACTAAAACCGATCTTGAAAATGTCTTAGTAAATATCTACGTTAAGCGATGGAAGACAAATTGCAGTTTTTGCTGGTCTTTGACACTAATATTACTCACGTAGAATCTCCTTAAGCATCACGAACATGTTCCAATTCCTGCTCCTCGGCAGATTCAAAGAAGAACTAGCCTTACCCCAACACTGTCGCCAATAAATGAAATTATGGGTGGCAAAATTGATACCCAGAACTCAACTTTGGAGCAAACTACTTCTCCAGCAACCTTGTTGTTGTTACCTGCTGCAACCGAGCCGCACCTAGCGGGGTTGCATCAAAACAACTCACTATCCCAAGAGCATTGTAAACAACATCTCCAATGGCAACTCGGTCCTCAGTTCAACTTGCATTCCACACAAACATTGCACGCAGAGAAGCAGGCAAATCTGTTTATTCTGCCACCTAGGCGCACTTCTTCCCTGGGTGCTCCGACCTCATCATGCTATGCCAATCTTTCTACTCCAACCTACATCGCCATTAAACCCAAACATCAACTAAGAGCCACGAGCAATCCTACTTTGCTCAGTTTATTCAGCAACAAGCTACCGCCCCTGCCACAGCATCTTCGACCAGGAAATCAGTACAGCCCACGACCCTCTCCGCGCACTGGCCTACGCAAATCATTTATTGCTTCTACAGCGAACTATAAAGGCAAGACTAGAGAAATAATTCAGACACCAGCCAAGATATTCGCAGCACAAAACATCCCCCATCACACAGCCAAGGACCAAGGTAATTACGTCTCACCACAGTCTTTACAGTCTCTAAAGCTCTGTTTGGGCCTACTGGTGACAATGGGATCCTATCAACTAATTAACATTTCGCTCATTTAGTCAAGATGTCACGCATCGGAAAGCACTTCCCTCCCCCGCCTTGCCCGCCGCCGAATTACCCTCCGCCACTACCTCCACCACAAAAACGTCGTAAAAGCAGCGCCGAGGAGGCTTTGAGTTCCGCGGCCGCTACCTAGGAGTCCGGCCGTGTGCTCGATGTCTCTAAGCAATGCTCGGAGATGGTCGTCCGAGACTTCTCCCTTTCCTGTTCGTCTGACTCTTCGAACGCCCTGGTCAACCCGTACGACGTCGAGACTGCTGATAACTACGCTTACACCGACGCGGACGGTAGTGCTGACGACGACGCCGGAGGATGGCTTGCTCTGCATAAGCGAAGACATCAGAGGGCATTTGCGCCGTATCTCGCCGCTGCAGCTGCCGCCGCCAAACGGCCCCCGACCCCGGACGACCCCCTATCACGAGCACGGGCGGAAATATTGCGCATGGCGCTTGAGTTTGAGACTGAGGTTTCGGATGAGAATTCAGTCCTGGCATCTACAGCCCCTTCTGCTGCTGTTGGAGCAGGTGTCTTAGGTGATGTTGCCGGTCCTTCTGCTGTGCCCCTTGGCGACCGGCTCCACAAGACTTCTTTCCTGGGGCACTGTAGGAAGGCGCTTGCGAGAAAGCGCAGCTTCTGGAAGAAAAAGGAGGAGAACTAGTCTACCTAGGTAAGCTGAGGTGGTCGTATTCCAGGGATGCTTTGGTGAGGGCATTGGAGAGCACCTGGGCAGAGGAAGGGGAGGGCCGAACTTGGGACAAGTAATTGGAGAGGCTAGGAGCCCTAGACTCTTTCTTGTTTTGTTGCCACTATTGTATTATAGCTGTGTGTTCTTTCCCTGCTGACGGAGAGAAATCATTGGTTTGTTCCTGCCTACATGTCCGTTTTTCGTATACTGTGACTATATCTTGGATCTGCTGTGCATTCCCTCTATAGACGTGGTCTTTGATTCAGGTGTAAAGAACCGGCATTTGGTGAGAGATCAGGTGGGTTGGACCCGACCAAGCAAGCTTGACAAGCCCGAGTCGGTTTGGTATATATGACTAACTCGTGTTGGTTCTGGGGATTGACTCATACCTAGGTAGCTACCTACCTAGGTAGGTAGACACTTCAGAGATACTTTATACTAAACTGAACGGCGTATGGAAAGCAAGCCAGATGACTATGACCTGCTGCCTCCTGCGTCAAGGTGTTGGCCGTATTAGTGCAACCCTGCTCACTTATTGCTATACTGTCTAACAGCGACCTATGTATATTCGCCTGCTTTTTGTTCTGTACGCACCGAGCTTGTAACTCATATGTGACGATTTCTATTCTCGAATGGAGCTATGACCGCTAAAAAATTGATTTTACGAGGTTAGAGCATGGAAACATGTTGTACGGAACGCCGTCAGTTTCTGCTTTCTGTCTGTGCTAATTACCTCTGTGTCATGGAGCCGCGTCACGGTTAGTCTCAGCCAACCAGCCTCATGATTCGCTTTGTACATCCTACCTGTGTTTGAGCCTAAGATAAATTGAATCTGTCACGGCTTGGCGCATATGACGAAGCCATTGGAGCCTTCTCGTCATATGACACGCTTGAGGTTGGAAGCTCACGCATTGGCGAGTGCGGCCTGGGCCAAAAAGAGAGATGGGTGCGAAATGGACTCCCGGCAGCGGTATGCAGGGCAGAGCTGGTTGCACCTTTGCAGCGCTCTCTGATACTGTGTTTGTGGATGTCAAAGGAGAGGCGCAACCCTGGCTTGGCAAAAGAAGCCCAGTTGCACGGAAGCTGAGGGCTAGGAAAATATGTTGTGATGGGTGGTGGCACTGCATTTAAGTCATGGGTCCCTGCATGTGATATGCCCGGTGGCATGTAATACCTACCTATGGTATCCATGACATATCCTTTAATACTTGCTGCATGAGGCATTGGAAACTCAGGTTCAGTAGCAATATAGTAAATAGTAGCATTTGCCACACAACCCTACCTAAGTAAGTACCTGTGTAGTATGTAGTATGTAGTAATACGTAGCGATTTGCTTTTATAATCACACAAAGAAACATCTGTATGACTGTATAGAAAATCAATTACCTGTCACTTCACGGGCCATCATCTCCACTTCCTTGATTGTGAATTCTCGCTTTCCATCAAGGTATAGTCTGCAGTGCCTGCTGCAGTATGACGCCTCACCCTCACGCAAATGCGACAATACCTGTCTACCCGGCCTGGCAGGAAGAAGCCAGCAAATCCAGCAACAAAACGCCGCTGTCAAACATAGCAAGCAGATGCAGCTGCCTCGCCTCATCCCGCTCTTACCTGCATCACTTCCTCCTGAATGGGCCCGGGTCGCTGTCCCGCCCGCGACTATAGATAGACAGCTAGTCCCCGACTTACAGCCCACGCGTTTCCCATCATCTTCACCACAGCTTACAACCCATCTCAACAACAGTACAGCGAGTTTACTACTTGGACCTTTATTGCACTTGTGTTTGATAATTGTGATTGTAGTACCAAAAAACTGCGACAACACTGGATTGGCTATCATGGCTAGCTGGAAAGGACCACGCAAACAGGGACCACCGAAAGGTCCGCAGGTGTACTCGTTAGTCTCCGTCGCCTCCTGAACATAGCCTAACGAATCAATCTAACAAGTATATGCTGTATCTAGTCCTTTTGGGAAAGTACCTGATGCTGATTCCAGGGTCACCAAGACCGAGAATTTGATACTGGCTAGCACCGATGCCGCCTTCGTTAGCATGAGCCTCCGTGAGGTCTTCCCTATGCGTCCGAGTTACGGCAAACTAGGGAAGAACCTGACACTCCGCGCTAACTATTTCAACCTGGAGCCTTCTTTGAAGCTCGTGTTGTATCGGTATGATTGGAAAGTCAAGGTCCCCAAAAAGGATGAGAAACAAGAGGATAAGAAAGAAACGGGTGGGGAGCTGGAGGGAAAGAAGCTTGGCCGTGTCATTCAACTGTGCTTGGAATCGCCTGATTTATCCGAGTTCCAGCGAGATATCGTGACCGACTTCAGGGCCGTTCTCATTGCAAGACGAGAAATCCCGGATCAAGAGATCACCGTAACCTATTGCGCCGAGGGCGAGGATGAGCCTCGCCAGCGCGCCGCCAAATATACCATGACGCTAAAGAAGAACAAAACATTACATGCAGCTGATCTGATCAGTTATCTCACATCAACAGATCTGAATGCCCAGTATGGAGGTCAAGCGGATGCCATCCAGGCGCTGAATATCCTCATCAATCACCACGCCAAGATGTCACCCAAGATTGCAACCCTTGGCACCTCCAGGAGCTTCGCCCTTGTGGATCCTGAGGCGTCTGATCTCGGGGCTGGACTTAGGGCCATGCGCGGCTTCTTCACCAGTGTTCGAGCAGCCACAGCCCGCATGCTGTTGAATGTCAATGTCAGCCATGCCGTCTTTTACAATGCCGTGCCACTTGAGAGTTTAATGAGAAGCTTCATCGGATCGAACGGCAACAACCGCTACAAACTCGCCTCCTTTCTGAAAAGACTAAGAATCGACGCAACCCATATTGAGAAGAAGAACAGAAAGGGCGAGAAAATCCCACGGGTTAAGACAATCTACGGCCTTGCCACTAAAGGCGATGGCTCTAACCAGAAAGGTGAGAAGTGTTTGGATAATCCCCCTGTGGTGAATGGGTATGGAGCCGGTGCCAAGGACGTGGAATTCTGGTTAAACGGGCCTGGAGGAAGGAAGCCCTCATCTACCCCCCAGAAAAAGACGGGGAAAGCTATGTCTGCTGGTGGTCGATATATCTCCGTCTATGATTACTTTTGGACTAGTAAGTAGTACCATCGGTTTAGCACCTGGGTATGCGCTAACATGACAAAGCATATCGCATCAGAATTCAAGATCCAAGTCTCCCTATCATCAATGTTGGGACCCTCGAGAATCCGTCCTATATGCCTGCCCAAGTTTGCATCGTAATGCCTGGCCAGCGTGCGAATCATCATCTCAGCGCGCCTCAGACGACAAGTATGATCAACTTTGCAGTTCGAGGTCCGGCGGATAATGCCCATTCCATTGTGTCAAAAGGGCTTTCCACTGCTGGCATATCCGACAACACATCCTCTCAGCTGGTAAGCCTCTGGGCATGAAATTAATGGGGATATCTGTCCTGTTTACTAACTCTTAGGATCAGTTTGGGGTTACCATATTGCGTGAACTGATTACCGTTGAAGGCCGTATGCTTCGCGAGCCCCAGGTTGTCTACGGATCAAGGCAAGCCAAAATGAATAGCGGCGGCTGGAACATGGTGCCGAGGGATGGGGAACCGATGAAGTTCGCTGGTGCAGGGACGATCCACCGTGATTGGTCTATGCTCTTCATCAACATGCCGGATGCATATGACAGAGCTAAATATTTCACGGAAAACGAGGCGATCGCGCTTGGAAAGAAACTCGAAACGATTTTGAGGCAGACCGGTATCGCCATGCGGGGGAAAAGACTCGGACCAAAATATTTAACAATTCGAGCAGGGGAGAATGAAGTCGCCCAGCTTAATACCGTCCTCAGAGCTGCCGCAGGAAAATTGGACTTGCTCTTTGTGGTTCTACCCGCAACACAAATGCCACTGTACAACCGCCTCAAGCAGCTTGCCGACGTAGACTATGGTATTCACACTATATGCAGCGTGGGCTCTAAGATCGCGACAGAGAGAGGCCAAGACCAATACTTACGCAACGAAATTCTTAAAGTCAACCTAAAATTTGGGGGGCAAAACCACCATGTTCGATCTGACGGCCTCGAATTAATCAATGAAGACAAAACTATGATTGTTGGCATGGATGTGACGCACCCATCCCCGGGTTCATCATCTAGTGCTCCCAGCATCTCTGGGATGGTCGCCAGTATTGATTCTAAATTATCTCAGTGGCCCGGCACCCTTAGGATCCAAGACATGAAGCGTGAAGAGATGGTCTCGGGTCTCAAATTGATGCTGAAGTCAAGACTGCAATTATGGAAGTCACTAAGAAACAGCAAGACTTACCCTGAGAATATTCTTGTGTATCGCGATGGCGTGTCTGAGGGTCAGTACGCAACGGTACTGCAGCAGGAGTTGCCACAGCTACGCGAGGCGTGCAAAGAATTGTACCCACCCAAAGACCAGGCGCGAGACATTCCCCGGATGACCCTTATTATTGTAGGCAAGCGACACCACACACGGTTTTACGCGACGAAAGAAGCGGATGCTGATAATTCGGGCAATCCCAAAGCTGGCACGGTGGTTGATCGGGGTGTCACAGAAGCGCGCACCTGGGACTTCTTCCTGCAAAGCCATTCCGCCATCAAGGGGACAGCAAGACCTGCTCACTACGTCGTCTTACTAGACGAGATATTCCGCCATCGTTATAGCAAGAGACCTGGGAAGAACATAGCGGATGAGTTACAGATGACAACCCAAAGCCTTTGCTATACATTTGGCCGCGCAACTAAGGCCGTTAGTTACTGTACACCCGCATACCTCGCCGATATTTTATGCGAGCGAGGTAGGTGCTATTTATACGATATGTTCGAGGGCCATTCAAATTCTTCAGATGACGGGAAGAGTGGGAAAGCTACGGCCCCGAAAGAGCCGAAACCCCCGACCTCGATGGATCCGAAACCTCCGACCTCGATGGATCCGAAACCCCCAACCTCGATAGATCCAAAAAATCCCTGGAAAATTCCAATCTCGAAGGGCCCGAAGATTCCGACCTCAAAGGATCCGGAAACTCCGACCTCAAAGGTCCCGGAAACTCCGACCCCAAAGGTCCCGGAAGCTCCGACCCCAAAGGTCCCGGAAGCTCCGACCTCAGAGAATTCGAAAGAAATAATGATTCACGCAAATCTGAAGAATAGCATGTTCTATATTTAGTTTACCAACGATCATCAACTCGCTGGCAGGAGATCAAGCATTGTCTTAACAAATTAGTGCATACGGCATGGAATGGTGCGAGTCGTTTATGACGGGTGTAGAGGTATAAAGGGGTGGGTAGGAGGAGGGAGACAATTTTGGAACTTACCTCACTCGCTTGTTACTGACCTTGCTACGCTCAAATATACACATGTAGCTACATATGTAAGCCCAGCTATAGTTTACTGCAAAGAGTTTCGTTACACGCTGCTGCATTGTTCGATTTTTGGCCCGATTATGTGACTACATTGCTTCAAGAGTGCACTGGTAAGGATTGAAGCAAGCCTTTAGGCCAATTAAGCTCTCTATTTAATTCAACGGCCTCTATAGACGGAGATACGTATTCGAATCCTTTATTAACACCTTTTTTAGCACCCACCCTGCACTCTATCAAGTAACTCTATGGAAGGATAGATAGCGCTCGCCTTCAAGCTTGTCACATGAAATTAGCAACTCAGACTGTATTTTGCTGAGAGAGTACCTACCAAGCCATCTACTTTGGTCTGATGGAATCCAATGTTGCCCGTCCTCACGGCCAGCGACCTGATGTATTGAGAATTACAGGGGAACACTACAAGAATATGCTGATTTAGTGTTGGCGAGTATATGTTATTGATTTGATCGCTAACTTGTACATCACTTAGATAATCACACTCTTGAGGGCAGTCTGCTACTTAGTACTGTTTGGACTTAGTAGGAAAGCTCTCGGAATGTGCTATTTATTTCCCTGTCTCTTGCCATTAGGATGGAAATAGGGGGATTAGGGGCTAATGACTGTACATAGTAGTACACAATAAAACTTCGCAAGCAAGAGAGTGTAGCTAAAAAGTACTGTAGCAATGTATCATTTAATATGTCTGTCACAGTTCTCACTACTAGTAGTTTTAGTGTTGGCTACTGTTATTGCACGAGGAGGGAAAAACCCCTATTTATCTCTAGAGCTCAAGGTACTACTAGTATATGTACACAGGCCAAGGCCCCGTGCCCGGCAACCCCAGTCTCCGAGAGTTATTCTGTGGCATTCCGTAACAGTGTCCTTCCTCTATCCCTTTAAAGGCTGCAAAGTATATCCTCATGTTTCTTCATTCCAGTTTATAGAACTTGACTAGTCACTTGAACCTATGCCTTTGTAATCGCTGCTCCGCTCGGCGATATTGTAACAAGGGCTTATGATCAAGGTCCTGGAGCGATATTTGCATATTCACAATCATCTTTTATGAGATCAAGGGCCCTTATGAAGTCTTTAACCATTTGTAGTATAGGTAGGAGATCTGGAGCTTATAAATTCGAATTGCCTCACTTCTCCTTGCCTAACTCGGTCCCAGCCCCGCCCCCATATAGCCGTCACAGTATACTCTAGAAGATTAGATAAATATAGGTAAGCTGAAAGCCGGAACCTCGTACGGAGTCTTGCATTTGTACGGTTATATTCACTTTAAGTACATGTAATCCTCATAATAACCCTTAGCCTTCCGAAACAGCTATACGAAAAGCGAAGCGAGTCTATTCGAATATATAAGCTGTATATTTTTTATTTAGCCAAATAAGGGTTAAAACTTCCATGGCTTTAAATAATCATCACAATTCAAATATCTTTCTAAGCCCTTGTTATATCAACCTAGAAATAGTATACCTTATAGCAGTATATACTATTATCCTACGTAATTAAACTTTACCATCCCTTTACAGTAGGCGATCCAAAAAATCTAAAATACTCCTTCGGCACCGACCCAGATATGGGTTTCCAGGAAAGTAAGCGCCGCATTCCAACACTACCTGCCAAATATTTACATCGATCGTTTACACTTAATTTCCTAATACATAGGCATGCTACAGTAGTCACTATCCGGAGGGACGTTTACCCGATGCCTCCTAAATTCTCTCCACCTACTACCTACCTAGGTAGCATACGAGTGTATCGGCATTTGTGCCGAGGCTGATGCCCCGGTTTCCTTGTTCGTTCAAGCTCACTCGCCGATTTATTATCGGGGGCCACTCTTAGTGGAGTGCCGCCTCGGTCGGTCTCGGTCTTTGTCAGCATTTGCGCTTCATCGTCGTAGTGCCTATTCATGATCCTTTTCCTTTCTGCTCCTTCTCCGAGTATATGTGCCCGCAACTCCAATTTACATGACTGTAGAAAGACAATGGCAACCCAGACTGAACCAATTGCCCTCGTATCTCGGCAAGCCGAGCATCAAGACATCCCAGAAACCACGGCGCCGGCTTTGCCGCCGATTCCGCGCAAGAAGCAAGTTGTGGTGCTCCTTTCAGCATTTGCGACCATAGCTTTGACAATAGGATATAACCAGTGCTTCGGTGTGTTTCAGGAATACTATCTGTCAACCGCCCAGGATATTCTTATACCTAGCCCTGCCTCGCAAGCCTCCCCGCCTACAGCATTGCTTAGTTTCGTTGGTACACTTTGTTATGGCTTAACCTGGGCGGGTGGTATACTCGTGAATCCTGTGATATCACGGATTGAGCACGGAACATGGGGGGCTGCGTCTACACGCTCAACTCGGGCATGGCGTCGCAAGAGCTTGCGTCTGTTGACGCCGAGGACAATCACCACTTCAGGGGTAGTTATGATGTCCGCCGGATTCGGGCTAGCATCCTTGAGCACTTCCATATGGCACCTTTTATTGACACAGGGGTTACTGGTTGGCCTTGGAATGTCGCTTCTGTATTTTCCTCTCCTGGCGCCTGCACCCGAGTATTTCACCACTCACCGGGCTACGGCGATGGGTTTCGTAAGTTACCCCCCTCACGGGTTTGCCCTCGCGCCCTTCAAAACGATATTATACTTGATGCAGTTCAAAGATTCATACCATAATAATCCATTAGTACTCCTGCTAATATCTCTATGCGCCGGTTAGATCCTAGCTGGTGGTGGTGCCGGTGGTCTTATCTTCTCACCCGTGATCAGGGCACTGTTAAGCTCTCTTGGTGGTCGCTGGACTCTTAGAATTTTTGCCTTCTTCTACGTGATTGCCGGGCTACCTATCGCCTTGTCAGTACCACGAAGTCCACTTTCACGTGTTTCGACTGCGGACAGACCTGAGAGGCCAGACACCCACGTGTCGCGCTCTTTGGCCTCGCGCCCAACCTTCATCTTCTCCGCCGTGGCTGCATTTCTTCAGGTCAGTGCATAACATACTTATTCATCGAATGATGTGCATTGAGTATTCTTGGTTGCTCCTATACCTCTTCACTCTCAATTCATTCCGCTCAACTCTATGAATCTATACTAACCTCAGCTAGGCCGCCGGCGCCCAACTTCCCCTCGCATTCATCCCATCATATACCGTGACCTTAGGCCAGACCGCCGCTGAAGGCGCCAATCTTTTGGCTATTAGCAATGCCATCAACGCCGTGTCACGGATCCTCACTGGTTACGCCGGCGACCGCCTCGGCCGGCAAAACCTGGTTGTACTAACGCTGCTCCTTTCTGGCTCTAGCGTTTTTGCCCTCTGGTTCTCTAGTGTCCTGGCTACCACTTCAACTTCTTTCTCTCTTTGGCTGGCTTTCCTCGTATTCTACAGCTTCTCTGCTGGTGGGTACTACGCACTGTTCCCCGCGTTGATTGCCGAGGTCTTCGGCATTCGGCAATATGCTGCCGTCAATGCATTTATTCTACTAGTCAGGGGCTTGGGAACACTTTTCGGAGCCCCTATTGGGGGCCAATTACTCGGAAGCGCACACGAAGGAACAAAAGCGTATGCTCATGTAGCTTACTGGGATGGTGCACTTTTAATGGGTGCCACTGCATGTTGCGTCGGAGTTCGATGGGCTGATGGAAAAGGGAAAGGTTGGAAATGGATTGCTTAGGTATGATTTGTTCTGGAGGTAAGCCAGCTGCGGACGGGAGTCATTTACAACTCATTTATCGCGTCATGGCGCGGTAGGTTGCCTTGCGCACAATGTCTGGAGCCCACCAGTCATGTTAGACAGATATCTTTCATGCTGCCCCTGCGGTTGCTTGGAAATGAAGGTGGGAACAGTGGCGACTCGGAGAGCTAGCTATTTCGGTCCATCCCTCAACTCCGTTGCAGAAGAGTTGAGATATATGGTACTCTTCCAGTCGAGGTCGTGTTATATTAGATTGCCTTTTATGTGATGGCATGAAACAACTCAGCGAGTGCGTTAGCACAAATAAGACTAAATAGATAAGTATAGTTCGGTTAGTAGTGATTATCACTCTAAGCACATTCGACGACGCATCAGCGCAGCCAGATGAATGTTATGGTAATCATAGAATTGGTATCTGGGTTGGGTACTCACGGTGATGCCTTGTCACCGACTCCATAGCGGCCTTTTGCAATTACGCGAGATGGAGGAAAGGTACGCGGCTAGGGTTTTAAAGTACGGCGAGGCCGATGTTGCGCGGATCGCCCGCATTGATGGGGGTTCCTTTATGGCCTTCCTCTCCCTAGACGACGGGCCACTAGACAAGTTGACTGCGGCACACGCAAGTAGAGACGATATACAGGTTGTAGACGACTTGCACCCCCCCCCGGCGCCGCCATGGGGGACTGAGTGATTCGGTTCTGGGACTGTGACGCGGCCATTTCGTACGTCCCGATGATGCGTCGGACCCTGCCCGTGCGGTCGTTGCTGGTGGTATTCGAGACCGCAAGGGGCCGCTCGGCGACGCCGTGGCCAGCGAAGCGCCGAAGCGTAATCTCTATTATGATGACTAAAGCAAGCTCGTCGATGTCCTGATGCACTGGCGTACGCTACACCTCATCACGGCTTCTATTGCCGCTTAGGGGATAAGATTATGGATAATGTTGGGTGACCTTGTGTTCGAATTGTTAGAATCGTCCCCAACAGGCATCCCCGGCCAGAGATAGGAGAAGCATTAATAAGCTTTTATTACCTGCTGCTACATATGTAATACGGAACTCATTGTGCGAAAGAACCGTGCCATAAGCACCAATAAAATGCCAACTACATTTATCATTGGATCGTTTCCCCTATATCCACCTCTGGAGGACTCCATGATTTTTACTTTCTATACTCCCCGCTAAGAGTCCGGCAACCGGGAGGTTTTATATATTCGAGGAAAGTTTCGACGAGCTATCTGCGATCTCGAGAATTAAACGATTGAGTTTGCTCGTCGTTCCTCTAGCTTCCATTAGGCATGTTTGGTTCTTAGACAAATATGTAGGTAGAATATGCTTAAGAGAAATTTAGGCCTATTCCCGTTGCCGTTGTTGATTTTGGATCATACTTTCAAGTAACATCTGACCCCTAACTACTTGCGCTTCGTTTCAAGTCAACGACTTCGCCATGTACACTCTCTTCAGTCCCCTCTCCTTGGCCCGATGAGTTTCTACATAGCCTATCCGGGTGTAATACTCGATATTCCTCGTCATAAGCTCATGTGTATAGAGTCTGATTAGGAGATACCCAGCTATCTTAGCACAGTGTTCAGCGTGCGCGATTAACAGGCGCCCGATCCCCAGCCCCTGAGCGGACGAAGCGACAGCCACGTTATCAAGAAGCATAGCACCATCCTGAGGTATGAGTACCAGTATGCCTCGGACTACTCGATCAACTTCTACGACAGTAACGCAACAATCCTTGACGAGCGCTTCGTAGTCGTCCAGCAATGGTCCAGGCTTCTGTCCGATACAGCTCACGTAGGGCGTATAGGCGTCTTTGACAACATTTTGGATAGCAGTTAGATCGCTATAGCTTGCGATTCGAGGCTTAGATTGCATTGCACCGCGATGTTGCTATTTCGCTTCTGCGGGTATTTCCCGTGCTGAATGTGTGGTGTGGTGTGTAGTAGAATAATCATATGGTAGTAATCTAGACCAACTTGATGCCGCCACAATATGTGCCGAGAATGTATGCAAATTTATGTATCTTGTACGCCGCGTGACCGTAAAAACACAGGGACCCAGGTGACTGTTTGGTTGACTCATGGTGGTCTGAGTCAGTTCTTGATATCATCGGCTAGTCTAGTGGACTTTCCATTGCTCATTGCGTGAAACACCTGGCGACACCTGCCTTAAAAATATCCTATCGGTTATATCGATGCCTAAGCCATCTATAGAATCTTAACATTGTCCGTCTAGTAGTTCAGCGGTGAATGCTGCAAATCTTGAGGTATTATGGCGCAGATTAATAAATAGGTAATTTCATACTTCTGCAAACAAGATTAAAATAAGAGACGGGTCAGGCAAACAACGAAACTCTGCGCCTACTGGATTGATGGCCGGTATTAATGGAATACTTGCTATCACTGTTTCGTATAAACAATATAGTCTAGATGAGAGCAGTGGGATTTCTAGGTTCACTCGAATCACGACTGGAACTATTATGTCATTCTCTAATTACTGCTTCGGCTTTACCTGTTGTTGGCAGACATAATATGAGTTTAGCCTCAGGCTACTGCAGCGAACTCCAAGCAGCTTCTATCGAGATATATGGCCCGTTCACGTGGCTCTGCTGCTCCATGCGGTGGTAAATGGACAGATCAGATGTCCGCGAAGGGGTCGTCCTACCGCTGACAACAAGAACTCATGCACCCTCGTCATTGTTTTCGCGTCTCTTGGAGTTATCGGAGAACCCATCACGGTTAGTCTTACGATAGTTATTATTTCCTTTAGTCGGGCTAATGAGAGAATTAGGAATAATCTAAGTCGCCTCTACTCCTCAGCTGCCAATTTCCGCCGGGTTAATTACTCGATTAGATTCATTGGACCCGTAGTTAATTAACATAGGAGGTGAGGCGGCCTTGTAAGTAGGCATTCATCGTGATCCAACAGTGCATGGCATTTGACGAGAAGTCAACATTAAATTAATTGCTTATGAAATATATGTGTTGCGTGACACGGCATCCATTAGGCAGGCTCCCATTGAGATGCCCCTCGGGTCGTTTGGTAGCATTGGCTACAAGCCCGAGCATTGAACCGTTTTTTTCCTTCCCTTTTTTTGCTGCATCTATGTCTCATCGCACCTTTCTCCTGCTAAGACCAGGCTACAGACATTAATTGACGCCCCATTACACGGCTTGTACCGACTTTGGAGGGTACCATTGAGCCGCCTCGCTACCCCCGCGCGCAGCCTATAAGGACAGTTCAGCTATGCCGTGACTAATGTTCCCGACTTGTGTATGAACGAAACAGCACTCTAACCCCCTGAAACCCAGAGGCGGTCTCACCGTAGACCCTACCGCCACCTGGAGCCTGCTTTACGAGCCTCCAGTCATTGGCGGGGACATCCGAGCAAGGGGGTTGGTTGCATTCTGGATCTTCCATCTCGATCTTCTGCGTATGTCATTGGTCAACTGTGCTGCAGGACCACGCAGATGCCGACATATCTGGAGTAGTTCAATGCCAGTGTGGATTGGCACTCAATGACACGGTAGCAACAAATTGTTGCATCAAATGCAGAAATGCACTCCGGTTTATCGTAAAATTCCTGGGTCCATACAAATATAACATTTTGTTATTAACCAATGAGCACATCTGGCGCAAATGCTTAGACCCAATCTGCGATGCCATGGCCATTTTTGGGCCCTGGCGCAACAGCCTTGGGCCGGAGTGGGCGCACAACAGGAGAGCAACTATCCAATATATTGAACTTGTTTAGCAAGACCATGCATCTCCCGACGGTGGCTAGCTGATATCGCGGTAACTGAATGTAACGCTCGGGAGCGTAAAATTTAACCTCTATCGAATATGTAGGAGATCATTCTCGTCCCCCCTTTGTTCGCACGACTTACGCAATAGGCAGGTAAATAACGTTGCTCGTGTCGAGAAGGGAGTCGCACAGCTTGGCACACCAGACTGCAACGCTTAGGTAAGAAACTGGCGCACAACGCCCGAAGATAATATCGCTCTAGGCACCACAATTCAAAACCTTCCTTTCAATTGTAATCTCATAACGCAACATTGGCTAGGTGTCTCAGTAGTCATCATGTTCATGTATAAACTTTGAACTAAGATTGAAAGGTTGGCAGAAATGTTGGAGATAGTCTAGACTACTTCCACGTGTCTATTGACTAGAATTGTCCTGGATGGAACCGGATGGAGCGCGTAGTGTGGACTATCAAATTCCTCGCCGTAGGCCCAGCTCTGCGAAGTCGGGCCGAGCCCGTCACCCCCATCCATAGCCCAGGGGCGCCCAGGGCTAATGGGGCTGATCACCTGGTTCCTGGTCCTATATTGAGCAGATGGGCGGGACCTCAGCGACTCATACCAACTGCGAATGTAGGGAATCGGTTTTGCAAGCAGTGGCAGTAGTGGCCCGAACGTTGGCAGGCAACTGGTGATGATCGCCACACCCAGCTGCAACGAGGACCATAGGTATGTGCCACCAAAGTCGACTGGTGGTCAGTGAGTCAGTACCCCGTGAGACGACCTGGGGAATAAGACTCACAATCCTGGAAAATATTCGGTGGGCGCCAGATTGCGGTCAACCTGACAATGCTGGCAATGCAGACCCTATCATGTGTTAAGAGATACCAATGCGGTAGTCAAGATATATAGCTTACAGTGCGCCCAAGAGGAAAATTCCAATAATCGGAACCTTCTTCGGCCAGGCGAGTTGCAATCGCATCACAGTACCTGTTGGGATGCACAAAATTGCCACGTCGATGAAGAGGTTAGATATCTCATATCCCAGCAACACGCGAGGATATTCAAGACAGTAAGGAGGCAGATCAAAATTCTCCCAGTATGCGTGCACCGGCATGCATTGCAAGGCAATCACCAGAGTAGCGACAATGAACCAGAGAATACAAATGGCAGTAGTAGCCTTGATGACGCGTTGTAGAGTCTCATCGACCGAGAAGAGGGTGTGGTAGAACCAAAGTATGCTGAGTTTGATCGTAGTGATGCCAAAGCCAAATAAAAGCTCATTGGTGTAGACTAGCTGGTTGAAACTTAGTACAGCCCTGTTGTCAATTGCGGTAGTTCTTTTACCTTTGCAAGGCTGTGTAATTCGTCCAACGGGCGGGTGGGATCGAGGTCGAAGGAATGAGACGCAGATACGTTGAAAATAACTAGTCCAGAGAGTAAGTAACTGGTGACTAAGAACGTAAGAAGTCAGGTAATATGATATATTGAGCTTATGAATTCTGAACGGAAAAAAGAAAAAGAAAGACGACAGGCCGCCATTGAGCTCGTGAATTCTTGCTCGCTTTTTGATACTTGCAGCGAACGTAGTCTCCAACCCTGAGGTTTCAGTAGGGAAAAATGGAACAGAACAGGCTCACAATTCAGAGTCAACGCAGAGTACGTGAGAAACGTGGCTGTAGCAATAAAACACATCCAATCTGGACCTTGTGGCGCTTGACGACGGTACAGCTTAAGGGCAAGTCGTATGAGTATAGACAGCGAAGTGAATACGATCAAGGACACCGAAACCACAAAATTCTCACTCGCGCTTTTGGTAAGGCCGGCCATTAGTTATACGCGTCGGACAGTCTGCCAAGCTGCCGACAACGATGTGGAAGCAAGTGATCCAAAAATAGAGGGGGAGAGATATTTGGGAAAATGCCTAGGGCGGTGGAACAATTGTCTTGTATCTATAAAGGTAGCTAAACGTATACCAAACAAGATCTACTCAGTGAAATTAATCGGGACGCCAACTTTATATCATTACGATCTCAGACCTTTAAAACATAGACTGTGGCATTGATTTCATACAGGCAGTCGGTGGTGATGACCCATTCCACATTTGTTATGCTAGGAAACGTTGGCGACCCATTACGAGTCTCACGATGCAACACAATGTTTATGTTATCGGCTGGAATTGCAAGAATACACGCGATTTAACGGGGTAAGGGAGTATTAGTGGTCGTCCAGAGCTGGTTCCGAATTTGTCATGAGGTTACATACGGCTTTTGTATGATATGCAGGTCTGTGTTTATTACTTTCCCAGCCAGATTTCGACCTTCTACGGTACAGCTGAAATCGAGCTTTTGATGAATCGCGCGCTCTCATTGGTGGCATCGCAATACAACTTCGCAACCCCATAGCGATTACGATCTACGATGTAACCTTCGGGTTTGATTCTGGCGTGGACTTCGGTCACAGCCCGGTTTCCATTGTTTCTAAGTAGATACGAAATTGTAACAAAATCGTGGTGTTGGCTAGATGAGTCCAAGTAGCCACAATTGTATGGCTGAGAACATCATTGTACCAAGAGCCCTTATCACTATACGTCACTAATTGAAAATACCAACAGCTGCTTATTATATACCTAGTCTCGGGCATCTTGCACCCACTTTAGCCTTTGTTCAGGCCTCCATCCAAAACATGTGATCACCAATCTGGTTAAAAATAAGGATTATATTAAAGATGTGGATAAGGCTTGAGCAGGCAATCCGCTTTATCTGTATCCTACAAAGCTTATCTGACGCCTATCGCCTTCTGTTAATTTCTCTGCCTCTATTTGTCTCTTGTTAAGTGACTCACTAGGCCTTAGTTTCTCTACTGGCCGCATGAAATGAGGTCCGCTGCTCCTCAAACTACCGGTTTAGTCCGTCACATCTTGTTGAGGACCTGGGCTCTTAATCACGGTTCATACCACCTCTTAAATATTTCTAGGCAACCTAAAGGGCTTAATCAAGCCTGGGCTTCTAAAGCGGCGACCCGAAAAGCCTCGTCTATAACTGCAAAAGCAACACATGCTACATTCAAACCCTAGAATCTCTACAGAACTACAACCTTTCGGTACTTCGATACCACCTTCCAGAAAGTGACGTGACAGAGATTCAGCTGATAATTCGAGGATGTACACTTGAGGACTGTGGTGCCTAGCCCTCGTACCACCGGGACACCCCATGAGCTACACTGCAAGTCCACAATACCGTAATGATAGCGACTCATGTTGTCATGAGGCACGTATGTAGTCAGAGTACAAAGAGACTTCCCGTATATAGCCAAGGATTAGTTGTGAAGGTGTTTAGAGTCATTCGTGCGACAACAAAAGTCTATTACCTAGTACAAGGTTCCTGACACGTATTAACAAGAGATACAACAGAATGACAGACCTATTAGCCAACAAGCCGACACATGATATAGTACTGTCCCTTTCCCTTCCGTTGGCACATAACGTTATCCTAGAAGCCCAAGCTAGCGAAGGTAGAATCGTAGGCCTGGCGAAAGATGTGAAAAACAGATATCAAATAGGTTACTTGCTTGTGGGTAGTGTTGTCATGCCACTTTATGGTGATCAAACTAACAAGCTATGTCTCGAGCGTAATTTCGAACATATCAAAAATGCTCTCAATTGTGCGTGCTTTTGTAAGCATTCCATTATTAGAACTAAAAGTTGTTCCCATGTTGTTGCGAGTTGACTAAGTTTAACTACAGGACAACAACAGCGAGGAGGCAGAAATCGTCGAGCAAAAGCTCGTCGCAAGCTCTTCACAAGATGGCCTTGAACACGGACTCCAAACACAAATCCTCTCATTGGACAAAACCGTTGTTGCTGAAAGCTTTCGAGCTCAGAAGCTTTGGGGGGTGTGCTGTACGACATCAGGAACACGCAGATGATAATATTAACGTAGTTAAATAGAGGCAACGCAATCGCCAGTGCCACATGTTCAAGGAACTACCATTTCTCGTGCCCAATGTCAGTGCCTGGTCTGTGATCTCGTGCCTCGTTGTCGGCTTGTCGAAGACCACCTTCAGGCATATCAAGCTCAACTTCGTTTCCAATTTACGATAGCACTACGAGAAGCCCGAATTCCTCTTACTCCTTTCATGACCGCCCGGTAGAGATTCAATATGTCAAACTAGAACCACGGCCGGTGTTGTAAGTGTAGGTTGTCTTCGATACACCTATAACCAACCCCCGCATCGTATTACACCGCCAGGACGTGATGTCAGCTCAGCCTCAACAAGGTTGTAGTTACGACCCACACGAGACAAGGAAATGATGACATCTGCCCTAATCGATGAATGATCTGCAGTAAATGGCTGGATTCCGATTACATAATAGATGGGGGCCAGTTCCTACCAAGAGTTGATTGAAATGCTGTCCTTGAAAAAAGGTGACCCAGAGGCTTTTCGCTAGCGTTCACATCGCAGTATCTTTATATTTTGCATGTCTGATTCTTCATAACTTGAAACAATCCTACACTTCTGCCACTCGTCTATTATCCGTGCCATCATCACTATATCCATGGCCAATTTTAATGATATCCCCGCTGGAGCGCCGGCTGCAGCACCGCCCCCGGGAGTGACCCCAAACTATGATGACCCCGTATCAAAGGGCCCGTCTTTTGTGATTCTGGGGATTTTTGTCTCTCTATCGCTTCTTTCTGTGTTGATCAGGGGTTTCGTTCGCTTTCGCCTCACTAAGAGCTGGGGCTGGGATGACTGTAAGTCTGGTGCGAGTCTATGAGTTCCTATTACTGATACAAGGCTTCTTTAGATGCTTGCGTCTTGGCTGCGGTATATATCATTATCTGTCTTAATTATGGAGCTCATTCTTTATGTAGATTGGATCATTGGCCTATGCGATGGTATACAGCCTAGGTTGGGATCCAAAACAGTGAACTAAGGCAGTCAGATCTGATATACTACGACAGCCAACACGAAAAACCCCGCAAAACACGAATGGGAAATTGCTGCTTTATCTTTGCCTGGTGCAATCGAAACCCAAGTACGTATTACTTGCATCTGAAAGAACACTATTGCTTACATTACCCAGTCATTATCAGTCAACGGGATCGGTTACCAAATCACAACCTTCTTCACCAAGCTCTCTATTCTTTTACTTTATCTACGACTCTTCAGCGTCCATGAACTTTTTGCCCTCATTGCGAACATCAGTATTGTCATTATAACCCTTTTCTACATTCCACTGGTCGGCCTCGGGATCGGCTTCCTCGCCACCTGCAATGACCTGATGAAGCTTGTGGAGTCTCACTTTTGTCGCAGCTACAATGGGCCAGTGTTATTATTGAACGCGAGTTTCAATGTCATTACTGATCTCTGGCTCCTGTTGCTACCACTCCCACTCCTTATGAAGCTTCAATTACAGCCTCGACAAAAGTTAGGCCTCGTTGCTGTTTTTGCCGCCGGTGTAGGGCAAGTAACGATCGATAAATCTCGTTGGCGCGTTGATGTCCCCTTGCTAATTCGATTCCCTTCAGGGCCTGTGCTGCTAGTCTAGCACGACTAGTAGAAATTGCTGTCAATTATGGCAGTTCAGATCCCGTTTGGAGCCAAAGTACAATTGCCGAATTTAGGTCAATTTTCCCGCAATGCTCTTTATGACTTTGTGGTACTAATAAATATTCAGCATCGCCGAAATCAACATCGGTATTATTGTCGCTTGTGTTTCCTCTTTCCCCGTATTTTTCGGTCAAGTGAGAGACTGGTTGAGGCCCACTGGTAGCTCAAAACCCTGTCAGGTCAAGAGTCCAGAGTCAGACGTTGGCCAGACTGCATGAAGAGCAAGACATCAGGCAAGTCTCAGGAGGATCTTACTTCTAAACAGTATCAATCCAACAATCCCTGAGCGACTACCAAGCATTGTTGGCTGAATTATCACCATTAGGTGCTGCGAACCCTATTTTCCCCCTATACATTTGACCCCAAAGAGCGCGGATATTAAATGGAGGGTGGACCCCTATTTGTTCCAGGGTCAGGTTTTTCGCTAGGAAAACAACCATCGCCGCGCGCCTTTGAGGCGTTGATCGGGATTATCGTAGGGCGTCAACAGCGTCCAAATACCGTAGTGGATAGAGTGAATAAGCCGTATTAAGGGGTAAACATTTCTCCTACGTATAGAGATGGGCAAACTCGTACACTTCTGTGGTTACAAGTCAATTAATATACAGGGGGGCTCTAGATCAAAACGAACAACAGAAATTTTTCGCAATATAATTAGAATGACTGACTAGCTAACAAGTAGGACCGCTGCACCGCCACAATAAGTTAGCAGAGCACTCCGTACTGAGTGTTTAATATTGCAGGTATGTTGTCAGCTTGTCAGTTATAGACCAGATAGTCCAATCCATATGTTAGTAGATGCGCTCCGGTTTTGATTCTGACCCGCCACCCGTTGGCGGTCGAACCACCGAGCCACTCCTCTCCGGCCGACGCATTTTTGACAGGGCGGCTTGTGTAGCATGCCACGGATCTTCTGGATTTCCTCGGCCTGGCTAGTCACACTTTTCTGGGGGCTTCCATGAATATCGAACGTTACCCTGTGCTCGTTCTCACAGTATACAAATTCACGGCAAGTCGGGCATCTCGGCCAATCGGACTGACTCTCGATCCACTGTAGCTCCAAGTCAGCTTATTTTCAACCGAACCAAGTTTCTCAAGGTACCACAAAGGAGGAGAATGGCTACTGACGTAATTTAAGCATTGATGTCCAAACGCATGGCCACAGCGTGGTAGAATAACATACTGCTCGTGCGTATCAGATACAGGCTTTTCCTGCTCCAGATTCACGAGGGCCAAGTTCTTAGACAGACAGATCTGGCACTCGATTTCCAAGCGTGTTTCCTTGTGCTTGAGGCCTCCAGCGCTATTGAAGTGTTCCAGGACTTGATGAAAATTGTTGGTCTCGACTATCGTATTGGCGATTTCAGACTCGACCGGTTTGTTGACTTGAGCCATTGCGAATAACAAAAGAGTGACTGCTAGAATTAGACCCTGTACATACGTAAGGGACGGCATTGGAGGTAACTGACTCATAGACTTTGTACGCGTTAGTATAGACGGTAGTAGAAGTAGTGGACTGCACCAAGAGAGACCTGCGATACAAAATCTTCAATAGGTTCCTGAAAACAGAGAAGCGCAAGCACAAGACCAGGGTGTGGCGTCGGAAAATCGTAGCCTATGATAGCTAAGAGAAGATGATTATAGTTGAGATATAGCCGCGAGGAAGATGAAGAAAATTGTGTAGATATAAAGATGATTGAGGGGAAGATGGTGAGTCGAAGGTAGACGTAAAGAATGGGAGACGAAGTTTTAGAAGGAGCAGTCGGTAGGTAAAGAGAATAGTTAAAGGAAAGGCAGGAGAAATAAGTAGGATATCGAGCTCAGAACGCGGAGCGCGGATAGTAAATACAGGTAGGAGGATCCCTCGGCGAAGAAAGGGAGAGGAGCGTGTAGAGGTACGCGATACGTGTTGACACTAAAACTCTACGAGCACAAAACAAGCCCACAGATCATAAAACATTATCATGGGAAATGTTTTGAAAATTGTACGAAGTCTAGAGGATCAGCATGACGATGAGATGCACGTACCTGGAACAAGCTCAGACCTTTCGTAATTCTCGTACGACAAACTCAGCGCATCTTCCACCAAATAGGAACCCTGTCGGAGGGAGTGTTGCTTCTACCAAGGGAGAATAAGGTAGGAGAAGCAGCTCCAACTGTGAAATATTATGAATGCCTAGGGTAGTGGTGGTTGTCTATGCTACTAGCTAGGTAAGGTTACACGATGTATCAAGAAGGAAGATGTAGATGGGAAGAGAGGCCTTAAATATGGAACATAGAGTTGTGCCAAACGCACCCGAGCTAATGCGTTACATTAGATCTCGTATCCTATGTACTAGATCAATCAAAGTGGCCGTATTCAAAAAGAGAAGGAAAACTTTCGTCGTTGCAGATTTAAATCAATCCAACCCATTCGCTCCCATAGCGAATATGCCTAGCGTATAATTATATAATGGGGAGTTCATTAATGAGATAAAACATAACAAATCTCATTCACAGTACAATTAACTGTAGGGAAGGAATGTTTGTTTTCTAGTATTAAATAACCACAGAGTATATCCTATCAGTCTGCTCCGTTGCCACTTCCACATACACCACTTCAATAGTACATGAATCGTCTTAGAGGTTTTAGCCCATCAATGAACTAGGAGATAACGAGGCTGGGAGACTTAGTAAGAATATAAGTGCATAATCGTACAACGGTAGAATCTTAGATCAAATGTGGTCATACCCGCCGTTTTTAACTGCGAACTTTGTTTCACAACAGGTATAATTACTCGAGGTTTTGTATGTTTGTTCACTGAATTATCCCCAGTAAGCTGTTAGAAACTTCAAATCCCAGGTCCGGGCTACAAACGCCAGGGTAAGTTGAGCTCATGAGGCGATAGTTATTCTAAACTAAATGGGTGCTACTAACTAGAATTTGAAAATACTCGCTGGCATATGGGTTTGTTTCCTATAGGAATATTAATAGTAAATCAAGTGTTAAAGAGAGTTTCTTCTGATATCGCTCGACGTTGCTAGTGAGGTAAGTCCGTAGAGAGCAGTATTAACTAGTAGAACGTATCGCGATTTTTATCGTGGGCAAACCAATGAAGACTGTCTCAAATTCAAGTTAACCTCTCTCTAGAGCTAAAAAGGAGTTTCTCTAGGCCTCCAATTCACGCCTGGTGAGTCGAGCCGCCATAAACCCATACCCATAAGTACCTCTGGTATCACCCAGCCCCCATCTACCCGGGATCGCCGTGATATCGGGGCAGTGTCCATATCGTTCGTCACCGCACTTTCTAGGGTTCCTGACTCTGCGGTAGCTCTTCAAATAGCGCCTACGACAGTCGTGAAAAAGGTTGCAACACCGGTACATCAAGAGTACTGGTTTTGATCTTCATGATGGGGGCCGTCCCTAAGCTGAACGAGAAGCCTATTGAGCAATGACGATATCCCAACCGTTGATAATGTCACTAGCGATATTGAGAGGTGTTCAACTAAACTCAGAGTCCTTGGGCCGATTTGGTGGCGTATTCCAATATTGGCCATGTCTGCCACGACAGTGTAAAACGATGAACACCCTGTATAGACCGCTCTATGTTTCTTGAGAGCTTCGCGCAACAAGAAGTGTTTAGAGAATACCTCAAATCCGTATCAATAGAGGGGCGATCTGCCACTGCTCGTAAACATAAAATTGATAACACAATACTACTAATAGACACTCCTTCTCCCCATTCCACACCACATGCCCCGTTCTCCATACATTCGGCCCCTCCATCCATCCAGCACCCAAAAGCTTTCGTCCACCCGCCAACTGGCTCTTCAACTCAGCGACCACTGAGTGCCGACTCATAGATACCATGTCCCTAAACGCAAGTTCTATAAAGCGCACTCACACCGAGGCAACGAGATGCCAGACGCTAACAATAACATGCAGTGAACGGAGGATACAAATCAATTCGCCGATGAAGCACTGGGGCAAAATACCTTACACTAACCAAATCTCAGCAGCCCACTCATTTCCTTTGCTCCAGAGACGATGATCATTACACATATAGTTAGACACGCAGACACACGATGATAATTAGAAGGCTGACCACATATACTCATCTACGGCCCATCCTTGTGTATATATACACCAGTCCTATCCCAGCAAATGGAATGTTTCCTACTTGAGGATCCATGTTTGCATTCGTCGAACATTGCGAGAACACATTATGAACTCGTGTCGATTAGACAAGTTGCTTCCGTTCAATGATAAGCCAGATATCGTTAAGTAATCTACAATTGTTTCCAAGTGTATGCGCGTTATGGGCTCGCTCATTTTGTACATCGGATGCCTTGCCGCCATCTAGAAAAATGCCATTCACCCCTACCAAAACGCCACGCTTCCTAGTCGTGCTCATTAATTTTCAAGCCCAACATATGCACTTAGCTGATTCAATAACAACGCCCATTTCGGGTTCTTGAGCACGTTCAAACTCTCAAAAAGACTGGCTCGCGTCGGCAAAGCATTGGGTGGTATACTAGCAGCGTCGCCCGGATCTTTCGCTTTCTCGCACAGCCTCCGTAGAGCCGATACAGCACACATGACGATGTATAACAGATCTGGATCATCGCGATGTCGACCATTCGCGTTGGCACCAGGCCGACTCACTGGGTGTTCGATATACTGACAAATAATTTTCACCAGTGTTAACAGCTTTGGAGCAAACCCATCACCAGAGGACAGCCATGCTCGAGTCACACCGGTCTCGTAACCAGGTGCTAACTGGGCGATTATATCCGCTGCGAGCAAGCCTTGCATGAGCAACGGCTTGCGAACATCGACTAACTGGGGCAGGACCCCAGGTCGCATGTCGTCGAGATGGTAAGGCATGGGAGAAATAACTAGCGCGAAAGTGCGCGTCAGGAGCTCGTAGGGGTTGGATGACAGAGCATCTGTAGCAACTAGGGCTTTGTAGTGCGTCCGGTTGGGCTCGTCTCGTGCCAGAAGCTTTGCTAGAGCATCTAGAGCGTGTGGAAGATATTTATGAACGGAGGGCTCAAACGGAGAGAATACAAGTTTGTCTGCCGTCGTATACGGGGGTGGTGATGGTGCAAATGACAGAATGAATTGGAGGAGACAAAAGGCTTGATCCCGACCAGGCAATTCTACTGAAGCAGCAATATTGGACAAGAACACTATGATATCTTTCATGATATCAAGGGTATTCTGGGAGTTTCTCAACAGACCCTCGTGCGTACCAAGAGACCGGATCAGACTGCAGAAGAATTTGATGACGACTTCATCAGCAAGCACGGGCTGGTTTTGTTCGGGGAAGGAGAAGTTGCGCAGGATTGTCGTTATAGCGATTAGTCGGTCTGCTGCTCGTTCGAGCTCGTAATCTCTGTCTCCGAAAACAGGTACCTTGCGGAGAGAGAATTGTTCGGTGCGAGCGGCCCTTAATACATCCTCATATGAAGTCAGGTCGATTTCATCTGAAACCGGCTCAGCATTTTCTGCTAGGAGATCGATTTGTTCCTCGGCGCAGTCCAGTAACGAGTCGACCAAGTCATCGCAATGTCTGAGGTCGACAATGAGCTGTGGGATCGAATCCCCAAAGCGCGAAACCGTCGCTAAAACATCTAAAGCCAATCTGACCTCTCCGTGTATGCCGCTCTGTATGCTTTTTGTGAGAGCGTGTAAGTCGATATTACCTAATTCCATCACCCCAGGCATGTCGGGTTTGGATCGCCCCAAGTCGGTGCTTAATTGATCAATTGTATCCACTTCAAAGCCACCCCAAGAACCTTGACTAGCCTCTAGAGCACGAGAGAAAGGGGTATATACATCGTTATTCGTAGATAAGGACCCTGTAGAATGTAAAGCGCCGGCGCCATTGACCTTGACGATATCTGCTTGTTGACTCGAATGATGTGGAGGAACTGAGTCTGCTTTAGTTGCAGGGCCTGGGGAATGTATAGGAAATTCCGTGTTGACAGGTGTGTCGATACTTCTAGGTATACTATTCCGTAGAGACCCTTGGTTCGAGTTGGGTGGCTGTTGGGGGATTTGATGATGCTGAGGGGCTGAAAACCCATTGACGGTTCCCTGCTGCATGCCAGGTATCATAGACTTAACAGGACTTTGTGCAGTTTGGACTAGCATCTGCGGTTGCGTAGGTTGCATGTTTTGCGAAGGTGATAATTGGGTCATTCTCTGGGGTGTACCCTGACTTTGGGCAGCAGGCATGCCACCTGCACCAGCGGCCTGCTGTTTCATTTGATGGCTTCGTTGTTGATTCAAATAAGCTTCCTCAAACTTGATTAAATTCCGTTCATATATCACCTTGAGTTGGCTAGGCGCCGAAGGTAATTGCTGTGGCGGGAGCCCGATGGACGCTGCTACTTGCGGCCACATATTATGGGCTGTGATATTACGATATCCGTTGAATTTTTGGACCACCTGGAAGAGCTGGAAGAGGTGCAATTGGCGTCCTTCAACGATCGGATTCATATCGAATGGTAGCTGTCGCGCAGTCATAAAGACCGTCAGATTTTTCATAAAAATCTCCGGGTTTATGCCTCGCGACAGCTGGGGGGCTTGCTGTGGACGCATGCCTCCGTGTGGTATCTGCCCGTTCTGCATCGGCATACCTTGCTTAGGCATCATACCTCGACTTTGCGCCATGTTTTGCGCTTGCATATCGGCTCCCGTTGGCGGCATGTTTCCTTGTCCATATTGCTGCTGTAACCGCATATGATACATCATCTTAGGGTCCATGCCACCACGTCCCTGCATAGCCTGTGCTGCTTGCATCTGTTGTATCTGCTGCATCTGTTGCATGTGTTGCATCTGCTGGTTGGCAAACATTTGATTCGGATGCATCTGTGGCATTTGCTGGGCCATTTGACCCATCTGATGTGGTGCCATCTGGGGCGTCATATGATTTTGAGCGGAGGGTGGCCTAGCTGGCGACGGCGAGGGCGCAAAGCCGGGGTTGTAGCCTTGAGGAAAACTCTGAGGATTCATATACATGCCTGGTTGTGGTGTGTTACTGTGTTCGGAGGGAACCGGGGATGCCTGTTGACCAAATTGTTGTGAGGCGGGTGAGAAGGGGTGCGGTGACGCGGTATTAACGCGTTGCGGCACGCTCCCTGGGCGAAGCTGGTTACCGGCCATTACGGGAGAAGGAGACGCTGTCGCGGAGCCGTTTGGCTGAAGATGGGGGTAGTGTTGAGGTTGGCCGGCATTCTGAGGCATTGCGTTGGGTTGGAAACCGGGGAATTGCGACTGTTGTGGTGTGCCGGCGCGCGAGGTCGGTAACATGCCGGGGTTCTGTCGAGGCGATGCGCCAATGCTGTCTTCTCTCGGCCGAGGACGTTTCGAGGGGATGACCGAGTTAGTCTGATAGACGGGGTTCGCAAAGGCAGGCGAGGCATTGCGCATCTGACCGTTCTGCATCGCGACAGCCATCTGCTGCGGGTTTGGATACTGCTGGCCGGCAGCGCTGGGGTTAAACTGGCCAGCATTGGCCATGAAAGCAGAGGGATCCATCATGCCGGCGCCGGCCATGTTATTGGGGTCACCCATATGAGGGAAGCCATTGCCGGCATGGTTGGGGATGGCGGCGGCCTCGTTCATCCAGGAGCTCATGACGGGCCAAGTAGCGGACGGGAACCCATCTGACTATTCTCAAGCAGCGTTAGCAATCAGAGAGGAGCAAAGCGCCAAGTCCATTGAGATGCAAATAAGAGAGATAAAGCTTGATGAATAACGTCACGCCAGCTAGTGTCGCGATAGAGAAAGTCGCGTCGCGGGCCAAAGTGTGGGTTGAATTGACCAGCGGTGCAATGGGGTGCGTGGTGCGATCGGGAAAAGATGATTTGAGTTGGGCTGTGCTACAGATGCACAGTATGGTGTGGGCTGGCGAGCGCCCAGTGCGAAGGATCAGAGGGCGCCTCCAGGGCAGAACAGGTCTGGGGAGAAGGACTGTAGTGGGAGACGATACTGCTGTGGTGGGAGACAGTGGGCGCGCGACAGTGGGTGCGGAGGGCAAATTCCGCTAACACGAGGTACTTGCGACCAAGCGGCATTGCGACCAGACAGGGGCGTTCACTGAAAGACGAAGCACGCTAAAGTCCATGAGATACAGCGCAACCTGGACGGCGCGCGAAAAAATCTACCAAGTCGCGTATGATAGCACGGAAGACTGCTGTACAGCGTACTGTGCCATACAGTGGTGGAGCCCAAAAATACAACAGACACGCCAAGTCAAGGAAGGTCTAGTTATCTTGGTCTGGGAAATTCCCGATGCGAGGAGCAGGGCACGATCAGATTGGGAAAGTTCTCGGGGCGCAACTTGTAGGTACTCCATAATGATGCTCTTGGTGTGGTTGTTCGAAACCACGGGTCGTGGACCGTGGACAGTCGCCGACAGACAGGGCTTGGCTGTCCAACGAGCCCCGAGGCACGTCGCCGGCCGCATCTCCTCCTGATGGACTATTGCAGGAAGAGGAGCCGTGGCCCTGGGCAGTGGAAGAATGCGGCCGGCGTTGTTTCCCCGGACTGGAGCCAGCATACCGGCATTTCAATACGGACAGGGAGAGAGCGGCGGAGGCGGGCGCGTTGTGGTGGGAGGTATCGACAATAGTGTCACAAGACAGGCGCTTATTCCACCACACTTGTGGACGGGGCCACCTGGCTAGACGAGGCAAAAAGGAAACGATGAATGGAATGGGGTTGGACAGCGCATGAAAGGAAAACATGAAAAGGGTCTTACCTAACCTGCGCGTTTGAGTTGTTTGCCGTCGGGTTACAGGTGGGAATGATGGTGGTAGGTCGTGGGCGCGGGCAAGGCAATGAGAGCTTAGCAGGTGGTCTGAGAGGAGAGCGAGCGAGCGATCAAGCGCATGGAAATTCTCTCCCTCTTCTCTGCCCACATGCGTTACCGCCGTCGAGAGCGGCTGACTGGCTGTGGTTTGGCGGGTGGACTGGTTGCGAGAACACGAACAAGGGTACGGGGGGTCGGGACGTGTGCACTATCTACAGCATACAGCACACTGGGTTGCGGTGTCTGGTGTCTGGGGCCAGTCTTGGGGGGCCAGACAGATTGCTTGTTGGCTTGGTTGGTTGGTTTGATTGTGCCGCTGCCTGCGTCGCTTGATTCAGGAAGAGAGAGAGGGCGGGTGTATTCTGGTGATTCTAGCCGCGCCATCCACCTCGCTCCACGCTTCGGACCACAATTCAGGCCGTCGAGAGCCACTTGGCCCACTAGTCCCAACGAGGACTAAGGCGCCTAGGGGGGTGTTGATTACGGTGGGCGAGGAGAACGTGAAGAAAGACGGGCCGAGAGTGGTCGGCAATGTGGGAGCAGGGCGCCGATTGGAGGCGCACTGAACACAAGCGAACAAGATAGGAAGACGTGACGAGGGGGCGGTGAGACCTGAGTGAGACCCGAGACCTAGGTACCTACCTCTAAGCGGGCGACCTGGACACAACCTGGACGTGGCTGGTGGCTGGTGACTGGGGTGGATCCATGTGGAGGAGCAAAAGAAAGATTATTTACCGCGACGGCTGCTGATAGGCTGGGACGCGGGCCAAGTGTGGATCCACAGCCCCGGTCCACAGCCGCTACTTACCGAGGTAAGAGACCAAGTACATCTCTTTCAGGAGTAGTGCAGATTTACGTGAAAGTAGTCCCCACAGAGACTTCAAGCATCCGTGTTTGAGAGTCAAACCACCCATCGGCGGTATGGGTAGGCCATGATTTAGGAGCACGAGCCACTTGTGCTCTGTCTGTACTCGCGTCGACCCCAATCCCTTCCCTCGCCCATATTGAGCCCACCTCTATTTCCGAGCCAATTGCCGTGTTGTAAAATAAGAAAACGAGAAATGCGACGAGTAATAAAGCAAAAACAATACCCAAGCCCGGAAGGGGGGATGGGTGGGAAGATACGAGACAACGAGAGTTGAGGGAGTGTTGCTGCCAAGAAGAACCGACCATGATTCATGCTTCTTGTAGGCACACAGGCCACCACGAAACTCGGTTGACGAGTCCGCCCATCCCGTATCACGCAGGAACCCTGGTGGGCACAGGGAGGATCTGATCCCAGCCTTCATTCGAAGTAGTGCAGCAAAGACACTGTAAAGTCCGCTGTGCTATTTCGAGGATGACTGCGCAACTGTGCTGCGATATGCTGTTGAAGAATCGCTCTAGGTGCTGCATGCCCCAATCGTGAAACCGTCATGCTCAAGAGCATACGGAACCACTGTGCAGTATGTGCACTGCCCTTTCCATAAATAGAAACAGAGTAGACTCAAGTTCCTCGACAGCTCAATGCTGCTTCTATTGATTTGTGCAAAAGACAGCCCATCCGATACGACACGACTGTCTGTATCCCATAAGACACGCGGTGACGAGTCGCCGATATGCCGCATGCAGACGCCTGTGTTGGTTGATATGGTCGTAGGTAGTGCAGACCACCCGTGCTTTGTGGTCGTTTGAAGGCATCAGACAGTCGTAGGCCTTGATGGTTCGCTGGTTGCCAAGCATTCCTCAGAATGAGACTCAGCTCACCAGATAGGTAGAAACTGGGGAGAAGGATAGCATCTTGTCCTGGGGTATATAATACCGGGTAGAACTGGCTGACTCACGCCGACAAAGGAACACGATATCAGCAGCACCCCCCATTCTAGACTATTAAAGTACCAAGAAAGGCAACTTGACAGCCCAAAGGCTAGCATAGCTCCCGGATGCTGACATTGTGCTGTACCCACATGCTTTTGGTGTAAGTGGCAGCCATTTGCGCGTGGTGCGTCTGCACTGCAGAGCCAATTGGATCGAAGCGGTTGATCCACGGCTGCGGGTTGCAAAGGTCGAATACCTCGCACTAGACGATAATAGGCCGTTGATGGAGGAGGAGAAAGAACGAATAATACACCACGGCCAGATCACCAGTGTCGGTTGGGTTTCCACTGATAGGTGTCCTTTCTGCTGTCCTCGTTTGCGTTGGCGTTGAGAGAGCCATGGTGAATTTCAAGTTGATGTACTTGATTGTGTATTATCTAGGTCCTGCCGTTTCTGGGTCGCCTCCCTTACCTGCGTCGGATCATGTTTGGCAAGAGAACTCTAACATCAGGCACGGAGCCGGACTCCAAGAAAATTGTCGAGATTATTGAGGATGGACCTAGGATCTCTAGGAAATTGAGCCATGTGCTGGGCTGTCGGTTGCGCCATGACACCATTCCTTGCCGGCAGCCGAGATGGAGCCGAAATTCGGCAATGGAAAGAAAACAATCATGGAGAAGAGAGTCTTGCAGAAAATGAGCAAATAAGTCAACTCGACATGTACGAATTGCACTTCAGGTTGGCGATTGCTCGATATTAATAAGACCCGGATTGTTGATGATAATCAAGGGCCAGGGATATGATGCATGGGGGCCCGGGACGGCGTTGGGCTGACCCTTGCATTCCCTCTTCTGGCGGCTAACCGTATTTTGGAGAATCCTCGCGGTGGTACCCAGTAGCCAGTTCTTGCGTGACCATGGGAGCAAACTGTGCTGTCTCAACTGCTCCCCTCGTCATTCGGGCCAATTGATTTCCCCCAATTCTCCGGCTAGATGGGAGGCATTGATATGGCGACGAATTCTCTTCATTTTGTAGACTTCTTCGTCGGGTGCCGAGCTTGTGATAGGTATTGCTTAAGCCACCAGAGGTATTGAGTGGGGGTGTACCGATACCGTTTTGGGGTATGTTGGACGTAACCAGGATTGGGTGGTTGAAATGTGACCGATAATCCTCATGAACAGACCGCCAGAAATGCGAGAAAAGAGAAGGGGGGAGGGCAGAAATGAATCGAAGAAGGATGTAATGGAAGAGAAGGAGGGAGAAGAATGGTCAAGAGAAGAAGAGACAGGTACAAGGGGGGGGGAGCGGTGGGCTAGATATGTCGGTAGCAGAAACCAAGCGTAACAAAATAGTTAGCAGGCCTTATTATTAGGCCGGCGAGGACGGCTGATCACGAGGGGAAGACGGAGAGGAAACGAGGGAAATAGAGAGCAGCGTTTTGTTGTAAGAGGGAAAGTCGGGAAATGCCACCACGCCATGCCACCTCTCTGTTTTAATTACCTTACTTACCTACCAACACCCTGCCAATCATGTCACTAATGTATCTTTCTTCCCGGGCATGGACAATGGCCCTTGACAATGGTGAAGGTTATTTATACGAATCTAACAGAACCAGGCCGCGATTGTCCTGGAGGGGGCGGCGAGTGGCCAGAATATTGGTGGGCGAGGAAACGCGGCACTCGACACATTCCGAATACAGTTTTAATCATCATGACCACTCGCAGGGTTCTTACATCTGACCTGAATCCCGCCTACCTACTTTATTTAGTCACCATGGTTCCATGTCCGAACAAAGCGGAATGCCAGCAGTGCTGCTGATTACTATGGTTGAGTGGTGTGTTTATTGGTCTCTCTTCCCTATCTGTGACACCCTATGCTTCTTCTCTACCCCGGTAGGTTTTCGGTTTTCCCTTCGAATATACACGATTGGGGGAAACGTTGTTAGTCGACGGTTAGATTAGATGAAAAGCCTCATTCCCGACCGCCGGTTCATGGGAATGACCACTCGCTGAAAGGGGCATCAATTATAGAAAGAGAGTAAGCCCATGTCATATCTCTCGTCCCTTTTCGGTCTTGATCCCCTCCTCTCGTTGTCTTTCAAGTTCGACTACTCAAAGTTTGTTCCCCTCATCATCTTATCCACTCACCCCTGCATACCCGACTCGTCCTCGCGAGCCAGCCAGCCAGCCAGCCAGCCACCAAATGGTCGAATAATCGAGATAAAATTCACTGGGTGTTCTCATAGTCTATTACAGGCGTTCGACCATTCTAAGTTATTGTGTGCATATCATATGCCTATTCATGCGATCGGTCTATCGTCATAGGAGTGTGGGCACAACGTCGTACTAGGCTTAAAAAGCCTGTCATCAATTAGCTGGGACATCGCGACATAACTGCTGATTGTGGCTTATTGTTGGTGACAATTAGTCCCGGGTGTTTACTACAACATCTCTTACCTATTTTCGATGGCTCAGCTAGAAATAGGCTGCTGCCCTCCATTGTTTGGCACCTAGATAACTCCCTTCAAGTTGTCCCTCGCGGACCAAGATCCAGGTTGATTGGCATGCCGGATCCACCCAGCCGACCGAGCTGCATCCTGCCACGAGATCGCTTGTGGGCAACCGGGCAACCACGGCAAGATAACTATCGCACGTATCACCAGCAGCTTATTGTCATTGTATTTGGTATCTCAATATAATGCATTGGTGGAATGGATAAAATTACTACCTTCACTTTAAAGGCGTCATCCGAAACAGCTCTTTATATTCATACGCGCGGCACAGGGACGAAGGACAAGGATGGAGGTCCCTGATTGATATGACAGCCAACTCTCCGCAACCCAGGGGTGCAACCGTGGCGTCAAGATGAAAATTTGGTCTTCAAAAAAATCGGTTTTTGGTGACTGGTCTGCGCTATTATGTTACACTCGCGCATTTGTCCCAACTGACCCATCCCGGATGGACTCGGTGTCAGTCGACATATGCAAGGAGAGCAACAAGAACGCTACGGCGATATTATTAGTGTTCGATGTGGCATCCATGTGCCTTGGATGTCGAGTCTATCAATTCCAAAAGAACAAAAGCTAACAGCACGAGACGACAAAACGGTTGGCTGGCTAAGTACCTAATTTAAAAACCACCGGCCCGCCAACCCTATTTGACGGCCAGATACGATCGATGATCAGACATACATGGTTCTCGCTCAACTCGCTTAATGGCAGCTCAGTCATGGTTTTCAGATTAGACGAAACTCCCTTGAAAGTGTAAAACCGGTAGTCTAGTTCACAGAATCAAAAGAAGACCTACAACGATGCCGAAGAGGGGGGCAGCACAGCTCGAGACTGAGTCCAAGGTGAGCTCGACGCTGAGGCGATCGACGCGTCGTAAACCCTCCGCCCCAGACACAATCGCCAATGAAAACACAGGCAGTAGTGCCACACCAACATCTAGGGACGCTGCAAAGTCTCGGCCCAAATCCGAGACTCAAACTGTCAAGACTGACAAGGCCAAAGTATGTGATGCGCGAAATGAAAATCACATACCAGAGTAAACCCGCGTATTAATGAAAGCTGCAGGCGACACAGAAAACTCGGGCAAAAAGCACAGGCACAAAACCCGTTGAAACGTCCAAAACGAATGAGGGCGACGTCTCGGACTCATCGGATACGTGGTATTGGCTCATGAAAGCCGAGCCTGGATCACGATTCGAAAACGGGGTCGACGTCAAGTTTTCCATTGATGACCTGGCTTCGAGAACAGATCCCGAACCATGGGATGGTGAGTTCACATTTGCTGCTACTAGTTACTGCTATTGGAACTCAATTACATTCACGCTTTCTCTCGCTATCAATCTAGTCTATCCCGACATGTTATAACTGACACGCATATGGAACCTAGGCATCCGCGCGTATGCTGCACGTAACAACCTACGATCTATGAAGAAAGGCGAGCTCGCCTTCTTCTATCACTCCAACTGTAAGGAGCCTGGAATCGTAGGCACGATGGAGATAGTGCAGGAACATTCACCCGACCGTAAGTATTCCGGCTTGGAGAAGCATTCAACCCTCGATGTGTCGGTGTGCTCACAACGCCACAGTCTCAGCCCACGACCCCAAAGCGCCATATTATGACCTTTCCTCAAAGCCCGAGGATCCAAAATGGAGCGTGGTACACGTCAAGTTTCGCAGTAAGTTCGTCCAGCCAATAGGGCTCAAGGAGCTTCGCGAAATGGGGAAGCCTGGACAACCCCTAGAGAACATGCAGATGTTGAAACAAAGTCGTCTGAGCGTCAGCCGCGTGAGCCCGTCTGAGTGGGAATACCGTGAGTATTTCTCGAAGCCACTTTCTTGTTTGGGCAACTTTTAGAGTACAAGATTTCCTTTTTTTTTGGCCCAAGACAGACAGTGTCTGGCAACTTCTAAAACCTTCACAATGGCAATAACTGACTCAGAGTGTTCTAGTGATAAGTTTCCTGCAGAAGAGGGGGGGTGAGGTGCCAAAGACCCAATCAGCCTAATTGTTCTGCTTCTGAGACTTGATGGCACTTGGATGGTTTCAATTATGATAGTGGTAATGTTTTAATGGTGTGCTCTAGGACTGTTCGAAGGCCGGAATCCAGCTCCTGGGAGGATAGCAAATTCTCGAGCCATGATTTTAGTTTTATAGAGAGCACATTGATGGTTGTGGTTGTGGTCAAAGACGACTTGATGCGACCGAGAGTTTCCCTTAGTGCCTTGGGATATACGGGTGCGCTGACTTCAATGCCTATTAACGGCTGTCGAATATAACAGTAGGCGGTGGAGGCATCGTTAGGATAGAGCTCGTTCATGCTGTCGAGAACGTGTTGTATCATTCGTCCCTGTATTGAAATTCGGGTGAAGACGGCGAAGACGTTAAAGAATTGTTCCGCCACAGCGGCATTGAAAAAAGCCTGCTTCTTGGCGACATCGAAAATGGCTAGCGGAATCGCACCGTCTAGTGCCGGGTTGTTCTTGAGTTTCGATATTGTTTCGTCATCAAACACGTTCTTCGTAGCGCCGTTGTCGGGATTCGGGATGACCAGACGGCCATTCTCGTCAGCATCATCGTCGCTGTCATCGGACCCCAACCTGATCTCGTCGTCGTCGTGCTCGGCCTGTTCCTGAATAGCCTTCTCAGCACCCCCCTTCTTGCCTTTGCGAGCCTCCATCTTCTCGAGCCATTCCATTTCGCATTCTGCATACGCGAGCCAAACGGTGGGGTCCCTGGTACAGAACCGGGAGCCGCGCATGAAAAAGCCCCTGGCGGCGTGCATGTCCCCGTTGCGTGCCGACCTTTGACCGGCCAGCACCCAGAGCTCTGGTTTCGCGGGGTGCATCCTTAGGGCTCTCGTCATGACCTTGCGATACCGTTTCGTCGCTCTCATTTTCGTTGCGTAGGATAGGTACTCCTTCCAAAGCTCGAGGCTGCCTGGGTGTCTATTCACGGATCGCTCGAGGATACCGAAAACCCTCCCCTCTCCCGTGTGCTTGGACGAGGTACGAATCTCCAGACGGCGACATCGTTTGGCGCGAAGGGCTTCGAGAGATCGTTCCCACGCGACGTAGTTGAGCCAATCCTGGGCTTTATTTCCGGGGGACAGCACGATGTGCTCGTAGTCGGTGCGTTTACGCACGAGGGAACGTATCTCGTCGGGGTTGAATATGCCTTTGGCTTCGAATTCGCGGAGTTGAGGAACAGCCTGTTCGAGATAGAACCGGGCCTTTTCAGCGACTGCAGCCATTGTCAAGCGCCGTTATTTTGCCTTGCGGGCCAGGCACAATGTATTCTATAAGGGGGGGAAGGGTTGGGCAGTTGACTTTCGACGCCTTCCTGGCTTCTAAATCGACGAAATGTTTACCCAGCTGTTGCACCGAAGAAAATAAATTGGAGATGGTGGGGCTGTTCTCCTTATCGCTCTTATCCGCCGATGGGTTGCCATCATTGTGGTAAATGATGCGCCTATATACTAGGTACCGAGGTAATCGTCTCTACAATTTATTATGCTGTGGCCAGTAGCTATCGTAGCCCATTGTGTTATTCAACTCATTTTAACATCTATGACAAGATTAAATATATATACCTAAGTATCTGGGTATAGATGGGACTATAATACAGCTGCACTGCACAACTGCTGTTCCATCAGTCGGTCTTGGTCTCGTCTAACCAAATGTGGACACCCTCGGCCAGCTCGGAGCGGGTCAAGCGCTCTCGGGAGACTAGGGTCCATACCTTGGCACCTTGGCAGCGTTCGAAGCCGTTTGGGCGGGATGGCAGACAGGGATGGTGCGTCATTGGATGGATGAATGGGAAATGGGGTGATGAGGATATGGATCGCAGGATCGAGATAACCTGCAAATCATAGCAGGCGAGGAGGAAACCACATGTACATCGTTACTGGATCGAGGGAAGGCGCGGAAAACTTGACTTGAAGGCCCCAACATAGCTGTTGCGCTATGCAGGCAGCAACATGTTGAGATGCAGGCAGCAACAATGCTGAAGATGGGTTCGCACGACCACCCAAACAGGTGTAACAAGCATGCATATATAAGTCAGGTACTGCACTGTCGGGTTACGCCTACCGAAATCTCCGACACCACCGTCGCCTTCCTTTTCGTTTTGCTCCTCCTCGAGCTCTGCGCTTCCGATACTTCTCTTTTCTCTTTTTGGTGTCGGTAAGCTCCGTTCCACCCCCGACACCCGACACCCGATTCACGCTCTGTCCGCCCAGTCCGCCTCCCACTCCTGCGCATGGTGTCCAAATACCTAATCGACCGCCGCCATCATGTCCAAGTACAAGGACAAGGATAGCGGGGTAACCCTCGTGTCCTTCAACGCGAAATGGGTGTCCTGGGCGCATACCTGCGTCGCGTACAGTCAGTCTCTCTGCGCCTCTCTCTGTCTGCAATGTTTCCATGATACGTCCATCGGAGACCGTCTTTGCTGACTGGCAGCTCGTTCGCTCCGTTTGCAGCTGCATTCTTAAGCGCTCTTGTCGTCGGCATCTCCCTCCATTTCCACAAGATCGTCAAGAACCAATACTACGGCTATCCTGACGAGTGGTTCCCATCCGTGTCCGCTACGATTGGCGACCGTTATCCCGAGAGATCGTTTTTCATGGTTTTCATCGCCATAACTTCTGGTACGTTTAGCCGCTGAAGTACATGTTTCTTCGCCCCGAGACGACACAACCAGTCGAATCCAATGCGAAGCTAGTCGCAAATACTAGAGTCCAACAAAGCGGTCCGTGGCCCCTATCATGAACATGGGACGGACAAGAAGACGCTATGGCCGATTTCAAGCTTAGTAAAGACCTAACAAGCGAACGGCTGTGATGCTAACCAGGGAACATCGTTCAGGTCCTCGCTTTGCTCTGGTTGCGCTCTGGTACCTCCTGACCGCACACCCTGGCAAGACCCTTCCCAAGTTCGTCGCTGGCATGGGACTATTCCGTACATTAACTTGTGGGGGTTGGACCTACGTTACGTCGACCGACGATCATGACTGGCACGACATCTTTATGATTTCGTATTTGGTAGCTACTATCCCTTGGACCGTCGGTTGCCTCGCCCTGAGCCCGCCGAATACCAAAGCAATCAAATACCGCAAATATATCGCTACTGCCTTCTTCACCACCATCATTCCCATGGTCTACTTCTTCATACAGCATAAGATTCACCGCGTGCCTGGAGGTTCGTAACTCATCTCTGTGACGCACTATCTCACGACTGACGCTTTCTTAGCCTACACTACTTATTCCTTCTTCGAATGGTCGCTAATTCTATACGATGTTGCATTCGATGCTGTTACTGCTCTAGACTTTGACACGTTCGAAATTGTCGTTAAAGATGTTAATGGTCATAGTAAGGGGTACGTACATTGGCTCCCTAGGTAGCCTTGATTCAGCCCTGCACGCTCGCTCGGGTTGCATAGCCATACCGCTCATCGTTTTGCACTTTTGTCCATTTAACCACACGACCCTCGCGACAAAGATGCTTCATCTTTAGGCGGATCATGCGCAGCGAATTCAACACCGTCTTGCGAATGCCGTGCATCTCGTCTCAGACGCTCTGGTTCCCTTGACTGCAGGGTGCGGGCAATGGCAGCACAATAATACTTCACCGCTGTTGATGCGTTGTCATTTGTGCCTGGCAACCCTATATGTCTGGTGTGAAGTGCTGTCAATCAACTTGTTGTGCACGCTCCTAGCATAGACTACCCTATTTGCTAGCGACAATAGTGAGAGTTTCAAGTATCGTCCGAACGAGGCCTACATGTAGTCCGAGCGAGTGTGGAGAGGCTTAGCCGAATTTAATTATAATGGATGGTATCTAATGTTCTCTCAGGCTGAACAGCCCGCGCCAGTCGACTCCCCTCCTAGAAAAGGAAAAGAGCAAAGCAACAGCGGGCATGCTCAATGCTAGATTTTCATGGTCCGAATTGTTCGACACGACCGCGAACGTGTACCATGGATATGTGTTCTGGTCCATGTTAACGAGCATGGGTATCCTCATTTGGTACTTCCCACTATGGCACATGGGCATCTCAGGATATGAGGCGTTCATATTGTCGACCATTTCGCCCCTTTTTCTTGGTATCACGTCGTTTCGCGCCTTGGTCGTGAGAAATCTACAGCTCTTTCATTTGGTCTCCCTCGTGGGCATCATGGCTTGCAAAATAACAGACCCAGCATATCGGCTTTTCGCCGTCGGATTCGCTGTGTTTATCTCATGCCTCTCATGGGCGGCAACGCTCTTCTCTGAATCTGCACACGAAGCTCGACTCGAATCTAGATTAATGGCATGGATAGCTGGATTGGTGTTGTCCGCCGCCATTAAATTTGCATGGAGAACGAACAATCCAATCTGGCCCATCATGAATGCTGACAACGGCGGGCACAACGACCTTGGGTTGGGATTGGCCGTACTAGCGTCACTGTGGTTCACTCGACGTGCTCCATTAACCGGCGGAACACCCATCGGTGGTGGCAAAAGCGGCTCCTCTGTTCTTGCCGCCCTAGGTGTAGCTGGCTTGATCTTCGGTCTGCACTCGTTGCTTTCAGACACCAGCACCATGATCCTTTGGGTGTGGGAAGGCTATCCCGTGCGTGGACCGCTCTCTGCTCCTCATGGGTGGTTTACTATGGCATCCATGACTGCTGGCCTCCTTGCTGGTGTATACCGACCCGGATTGGTCAGCACCTGGTCTGTTTTCGGGGTTGGCTGTATCGGAGCTGCCATACTCACCCTTCACGCCAACTGGTTCGGATATTACGGAGCTTTGGTCGTCGCCTTTTATCTCATGGCTGTGTCAATTCCTTTGCTCACAGCGGCTTCGCAAACGCGCCCAGCTATTACGTTTGGTGTGGGTTTCATGATCTACAACATTATGGTCCTCTTTCACGTGTGGGTTGTGGCATATGCTTTCGTCCCCGGTGGACCGCTAGTTCGGGAGCGCACGGATTGGATTATGATCACGACGATGCTTCTCATTGGCGCTGGTATTTTCAATTTGACGTCGCGGAATGCCCGTTCACGCAAGACTCCGCGGTCACCGCCGCAAGACCGTCGCCGTAAATACTATACTCTCGCCCTCGGCGCTATTAATGTATTCTTCTTAGCAACGGCATATATGCGCTTCCCAACAAATGACTACAAACCCTATCACGAAGACTCAAGGGTCATGACGGCCGGAATTTGGACAATACACTTTTCCCTCGACAATGATATGTGGTCCTCCGAATACCGCATGCGCGACTTGATTAAAGAACTGGAGATTGATGTTATTGGCCTCTTAGAGTCGGATCTCCAACGCATCATCATGGGGAATCGCGATACGACCCAAATTCTTGCCGAAGAATTAGGCATGTATGTTGACTACGGCCCAGGCCCCAACAAGCATACGTGGGGTGCTGCGCTTCTGTCTAAGTTCCCTATTGTTAATTCCACACATCACCTACTACCATCGCCAGTGGGCGAGCTTGCGCCAGCCATTCACGCAACTCTTGATGTGTATGGAGAGCTGGTTGATGTCTTTGTCTTCCATTCCGGACAGGAAGAGGATCCCGAGGACCGTCGTTTGCAAGCAGAATACTTATCAAAACTCATGGGCTCTTCGCCGCGGCCTTCCGTTCTCCTCTCCTACCTCGTGACAAAACCCTTAAGAGGAAACTATAACACTTATGTTTCCCAAACATCAGGCATGCACGACGTGGATCCTAGTGACTGGGATCGCTGGTGCGAGTACATATTATATAAGAATTTACAGCGGATAGGATATGCGAGGGTATCCAGAAGCACCATCACGGATACTGAGCTGCAAGTGGCCAAATTCGTCATACCCAAAAATGATGAAGAGAAAGAACAAGTCGCATCTATGAACGATGATGCGGGTTTAAGGAATCATAGAGCGCAAGAAAATGAAATTCCCGAGGGTTGGAAATTTCCTACCATGTTCAAGGGAAAGGGTGTACGAGGCCACCGATATCACGTCTTCAATGAGCCACGATATTACAGGCCATTATAAGTGATTGTTTCCGATTGGAGAACGTTTCCGATATCAACGCGAAAGCTACACAGCATAATGATACGGGATGTAATTTGGGTATGTAGGAGAGCCCTTGTCTCTCTTCCTTTCGATAGTATATAGTTATACACTATTAATTGCCGTTATGTCTCCTGGAATTCCCTAGAAACAATATTGCTTCCTTCGCGGAACCGTTGTTGGTGGCCTACCAAAAAAGAAAAGAGAAACACCCCGACACTAAACCACTAATAGAGTTCGGCCTATTAGAAAGCCAAGGGGATCAAAACAGGGCTGTGAGGATCATCGGAAGATCGACACGACAGCTGTTTATGCGGAACCAAGCTTGCATTTTTTGCCCGATCCCTTCAATTTCGTTCTCCCATATTCCGTGCCCCAGACAATATATCCGCAACGTTACAAATAGAAGCCAGGAGGCTCGTAATGTGCTCGGTCAGGTGATTTACTTCATGGCTGACGACGCTACCACTATGCAGCGCGTCCCTGCTCCTTCGCATGTGAAGCGAGAGGATGAAGAAAGAAACTGGTATCTCCAGCAGCTATTTCCCGCTCTGCCAACCCGTCTCGCCCCCAACCGGCCATTGAAAGTGGGCATAATCGTGGCAGCCCCATGCAATCACCAAGAGTCCAGCCAATTGGAGACCCTTGGTATTGTGTCACAAGCAATACACGGTCCGTAACGTGTATAAACAACCTAATGTAGTAGGTAGGTAAGTATTGATGGATGATGGTTAGCCCTTCGGACCTGCGTCAATGATCTTGGCAGCTCCCGCGACAATGCAGGTCCCCCTCGCGTCCAATAAGGTTGGCCTCACCATCACGTCAGCCTGCATACCTAGTTCACGATCCACCATCGTTAACAGAGTGAGCAACGCCAAAGCTTTGTTCGCGGTCATTCTCCGGGCCACCAGCGTGGCCGAGGCAGCTGGACCAGCGCGACAACACATCACGCGCTCGATTTTTACTATGAGGATGTAACCTTTCTGTTCCGGCTAGATGGGCGCCGAGAACATCAACGCGATTACTTGGATATGTCTTAGATTCCCCCCGCATGAGTAGTTGTATAAGAATATCTTGTAGGCGCTTCATAGTCCTCTCTTTTTCGCCATCTACTATGCCGCGTATCGTTTCTCTCGGTTCTGAAGATTTCTCCGCCTGTCCAGAATGCGTCTTATTTCACCTCAAACAGGCTCTGTCCTGCCTGTTTGGTCATCGCTATGCTCAGTTTTGATGTCCTTGATGGCCATCAGGGGTGTCACCGCAGCAGGTCCGGGTGATGAGGACACTGTGCGTGCTGCCATAGAAGCCATGAACGCTTACTACAACGAGACCACCGGACTCTGGGACAGTGGCACGAGTCCTTGGTGGCACAGCGGCGTAGCCCTGCGAGCCATCGCCGAGTACATGCTCATCACGGGATCTGATGAGTACGTCGACTTAGCCGCCTATACCGTGGAGACCCAGCGTGCGCCGCTCAACTGGTGGCCGTGAGTAATTTTCGGGGCCATTTCCTTCTTATTTGGGGAACTTCTAGAGTACATGATTTGTTTTTCGGGTCGAGACAGTATCTAGAAGCTTCTGAAACCCTCACAAATCACGCCTGGAATGGTAATAACTAACTCCAAGTGTTCTAAGGGAGGGTGGCGGTGATTTCCGCGCCGACAGCACGGATGACACGGGATGGTGGGCTCTTGCTCTAGCTTCACTATACCAGGTGACTGGAAATTCCACATATTTAGACATCGCAAAAGAGGACGAGGCCTATATGTACGACTACTGGAACACAACAACTTGTGGAGGCGGCCTCATAGTGAGTAATTTTCGGAACCGTTTCCTTCTTATTTTAGAGACTTTTAGTCTGAGCGGTTCTGAACCCGTCACAAATCAAGCTCGGAATGGTGGTAACTGACTCCGAGTGTTCCAGTGGAATATTCCTAACAGGACATACCACAATGCCATATCCAATGAGCTCTACCTCGAGCTCACAGCTACGCTACATAACCTTATCCCCGGTGACACATACTACTTGAGCCAGGCCTTGAAGGAGTGGGACTGGTTTAACGCCACCGGCATGATAAACAGTGAGGGGCTCATCAACGACGGACTGACCGAAGATGCATCTTGCGTCAACAACGGCCAGCCTGTGTGGACATACAACCAGGGTGTTATTCTAGCCGGCCTTGTTCAGCTCTCAACTGCCACTGGCGATACTTCGTACTTAGACGTTGCGCAGAGTATCGCCGATGCTGTGGTTAATGATGCCTCGCTATCACCCAGTGGCATCCTCACGGAACAGGCATGTGCTACAGCTGAGTTAGTATTTCTGAGTCCTTGAATTCCCGGATTCAGCAGAAAGTCTGCTCCTATATTCTATATGCTCATGCATGTTCCCGAAATATCCTACGGATGAATCATCTCTTTTGCTATGAATGGCAATTTTTAACTCTTAATCTCTCACAGTGAATGCGAGCCCAACGGGACGGCTTTCAAGGGAACTTTTATCCGTGGTCTTGCAAAGCTCGACGCTGTGCTAGACAATCATCCGTATCAATCATATATCCAGAAAAACGCGCAGTCAGCATACGATAATTCAAGGAACAGTATAGATTTCTATGGGTTCGTCTGGCAGGGTCCTTTTGATGACGGAACTGTCGGCAGACAATGCTCAGCCGTGAATCTATTACTATCCACGCTGTAGTCGGACGAAGACGGTGTAAGAAAGAATGAAAGCGAGGATTCGAGTAGTATACATATGTATATAACTTCTTTCATACTGTGAACAGTATAAACTATCTAACCATTAACGCCCGAGAACCGGTGAGCATATACGCATAGTGATCTACGAGCCTGATACTATCAGATTCCTAAACCAGAGAAAATTCCTCCCAAATCACACCCACACTATCATCCCACCCCTCCCCCTCGAGCCTCACAACCGAACTCCAGCCCCGAATCAGAGCACGCCAATAACACGTCTCCATAGCAGGCGAAATATATCCCCTCCCAACAAATAAACCCCTCTGCCTCTGCGCAATACCCTCCGCGATATCCGGGTGCGCCTCCAACCACGCGATCGTATCCCCCAGGTCTGACCAATCCGGCGCGACGAACACAGCATTGGCCTCGGCGGGACTGTAATGCGTCGGCCACGCCTTGCGTACGCCCGACGAAAGAGCCCACTCGTGCGTCGCTCCGGGCACCAGGTCGCTCGAGAACAGCGGCCGCACCAGGTGCGTCATGTGCTGCCGCCAGGCGATGGGCGGTGTCAGTAGCACGCTCCGGCACATCTGCAGGAACGGGAGACGCCCGCTATACGTCACGCCGTCCGTGTATATGGCGTACTTGTAGCGGCAGAAATCCTCGATCATGAGGGTCGTGGTGTTGCCGTATGGATTCACGTTTGTGTCTCCCTGTGCTCTATATCCCGCTGTTCTAGTTTCCAACTTTATTCCGTCAAGTTCGTCTTCACCTCCCTCCTCCTTTGCTAACTCCTTTCCCCTTCCTTTCTCTTTCTCTTCCTGTTTCCTCTCCTCATTACCCTCCGCGGCAGCCCGAGGAGAAGTCTCCATCTCATAGCTATCCAAAGCCCGCACATCCGCCCACTCGGCCCCAGCCGTAGCGCGCAGCAAATCCCAGCGCAGCGTCGGTTGATGCACCCCGTTAAAGCGCGCGGACCCCCGCCATATGACCCGGGGATCCTTCCGCGCGAATGGCAGGGCATCCTCGATGCGCGCTATCGCCTCAGCGGCACGCGTCACGGATCCGATGGAAGGGAGCGGCCAGCTCCAGAACGCGAAATGAGGCATTAGAAACGCACGCTTGATCGGCGGCAGCGCAGACGCCGGCGCCGCGTACGCTGGGCGCGAGTACGACCATGCCGTCCCGTAGGGCTGGTCGCGGATATTCAGCGAGAAGACGGTATCAGGGAGCTTCTCTGGGGATGTTATGATTGCCCGGTTGATCTGGTGAAGGGCTGCCTCACGGGCCTGTCTGAAGTTATTTATGGGTGCTTGCGACGAGGTACTCGGCTCTACTCACCTGGAGAAGCTCAGGGGAAAGTGAGTCTCTGTTTTCCGCGTGAATGATGTAGAGCTGTTGGCAATTATGATTAACATAAGCATTTTGGGTGATTTTGTCAGAGCCGTGGATATCCTCACCTGACCATCCTTAAGCCGGGCTTGAAGAGGCCCGGCGCCGTGCACCTGCTTCAGCGTGAAAGGGCCAAGCGCTACCGTGGCTTCGAGGTCCTGGGTAAGATCTGGAAACGCAGCTTTGCATTCCTGCTCGCTGAGGTTTAGGGACTGGTGTACGTCTGACGAGGACCCGCGGGCGGGGATGGAATGTCTGAGGTTATGATGCGGACTTCCTGCTCGGTGGGAACGCGCGAGGAGGACTAGGTACAATAAAAGGGACGATGCGAGTAATATCCACAGTCTTCTCACGCGGCCTGATAGATTTCGATAGCGCATCCTATAGCAAACACAGAATTGCGAGCGAGACGCGCGTCTCGCGAATTTTCACTGGCCGACCGACATTCTCGAGAACACATAGATGTTTGAGCTGATTTCCTATAATCTGAGTTAAAAAGAAATAATAATAAATATAACAATCTGAACAGGGTAGTATGCAGGCGTTCTGGCAATATTCAATACTCGGTACGGAGTGCTCTGCTAACTTATTGTAGCGGTACCACGGTCCGGGCCTCCGTTTTGCTATATATTACAATCTGCCCCCTTAGGTATCTAGGAGCTTCTGTACTAGAACTGTATTCCCGTGAAACGCCGTAAGATATAATTATTAGAGCAAGCATTAATATCTTACTAAACCTGTAGTTTCGTGTTAGTTAGATATTTGCCACGAAGAGTTGTTTGGACCTCTAAACCCAGAGAACCGGCATCCACAACCATAGCAGCTTTGAAGTGGACATCCTGTATTGAAAAGCCGGCCACTGATTTTCCAGTGTCTAGCGCCAATTGTCTAGCAATAGCCATAACCAGTATTCCCTGCAGCTGGATAAAGATCGAACCGTTAATAACATGCTGCTCGATCCATGGCATGTCCGCAGACCGGATAAAATGGCGCCAGCGGGCTTCCAATCATTTAACCGCACACCAAGTAGATCTGAGAATGGATGCTCTCTCATTCTATAATTTCGACTTTATCGAGTCTCGTACCAGTGCCCACGCCAATGATTAAACGGGTACTAAATTAGCCCGGGGAACTATAGTTTGGATCCGGCCCTATACCTTGGCTCCTGAAAGTGCATTCCTACACCCGAGGTCTTGACATTGTTAGTGACACCACCTGGCGCATGCAGAGGATTGCTCGCTGATTAGGTACATTCATCAGGATTAAAAGAGAGGTGCCGGTCTAACTTCCAGTTTCCTCAGACCCAAGTGAATGGCAACATGCAGCATCTCCTTTTCTCCTGAGCCTTAACACTTCCTTGCCAAAAGAATGATGCCTATCGCCTTGTGGAAATGAAACTGGAGACCTCTGTTAATAGATTTGTCACCTATACCGGCTTGGACACTGGTTATACTAGCCACTCGGTGGGTATGTAGAGATCTTGAATATAGAACAAGCGCAAGGACTAGAATATTCGTCCATTTCATATGTATTATTGACATTTTTCGCGGTATACCTATCTTATGGCTCATATCTGTAAAGAGCGCCTGCTGCCGTAGCAGATTTAGCGTGCCTAATTACCTAAACAAACATAATGAACGCAGAGCGGTCGGTTATCAAGACAACTGAAACCGACTTAAATGAATCCTTTCAACACTTTTAGTTCTACTGGGAAAAACCCAACTCCCCAACGAATATCTCTGCAGCTTTTTCACCAATGACCATTGCGATATTGTTGGCATGAGCCCCAGCATTATGTGGTATAATGGTCACGTCCGCGATTTTCAAGCCGGTAACGTCGTGGACGCTAAGATTACCATCAACTACACCATTATTATGTAGCAGTAGCTTTTTGCATATTCCTACGGAGTGCTGTGTTGTAGAAGTGTTGTTTCGTAGCCACTCTTCAATATCAGCGTCATCTTCAGCAGTGTACTCGATGTTCTCGATGGGGCTGTCGAGGGTCTACGGCATTACTAGTGAGGACTATTGATTATGGTCACATCATAAGAAAACAGAATCAGCCGTGACTTCTTACCAAGCGAATATTAGTCTAGTTAACGTATCGGAACATTGATATATTGAAGAAATGCGAGTGAATACGTAAGCCAAACTAACCAGTGAAAAAGAAAAAAAAAGTAGGGGGGTTACTTAAGCTGGCGATTGTTTTCTTGGTGTATTGTTAGACATTAATACCACCCACATCACTTTTGCTTCATTCATTAGCTATCCTGTCGTTTTTCTTTAATATATTGCGTTCTGTTCTTTATGGTCGTCTCATTCCCCATCTATTCAAGTGATCACTTCTAGCCTTAGATGCGTAAGTACAGCCCAGACTTACCTCTTAGGCTAGGGCCCGGTTCCGTCCTACAGTCACACGGGCCGATTTAATATGCATCTACTGTTGTAGGTATGCTGCAAGTTATTGTTAGCAATTTGGGTCCCCTGCTGCCATAAATAGACGGTGCCCCTTAGACGTTGCACGGGTTTAGAGCTCCCTAGCTTCGACTTTCGCGTATCAAGTGTGAGCAATCAAGCGTGCTTTTTGGCTAGGACACGTTTTCGGTAAATTGAAATTTCTTTGTATTCACGGGCAAGGCTTGAATAGCCACGTAGATACCTGTCCAACCCCCTTGAAATTTTACATCTGTCTAGGTGCTAATCAATTACCTCGATTAGATCATGCGAAGCCAAATTGGTATTGTCGCTGTTTCTTTATCCCACATGCTTGTATCAATGTTAACTATAGCACCAATGAGACACGAGCTTGAGGATGGTCATTAGTTCGATTTCGTTGAAGGCGTAGCTCATGTGTGGCTCATAGTCATCTAAAGAAGCCGTGACAACTCTAGCCTCACCAGACCAGTCGTTCTATGCTTTCTACGACCCGTCCGACTGTCGTGGGTTGCGCTTGTCCGTTGACCAACTGACGCGGTTCGTTGAAAATGATGGACCATTCGATGGCGTCGTAGGATTCCCTGGCAGCGCCATTCTTATGCACGAGCAGAGTGGGTGCCTTGCCTTTCAGGTACGCCATTTTCTTTCTAGTGCCAGGAACAAGGAACCTATGGTCTCGCTGATACTAGATCCCGAAGTGGACACTATCCGAATTCCGACCGCGCATATCTCGGGTCGACGTGACGGCGTGGAGCGTGGAGCCAACTGGAGGTCAATCTTTGTCCATGATGGAGGTCACGAATTCCCCCGGGATACGCACCTCACAAAATCTGTCCAGACTGTTCGGAGGACGCTGGCACATGCGTACTCAGAGAGTCAATAACGATTAACCGCGCACCATAATCACTACTGTAAGGTTTCAAGACCCAGGCTATCGCCAAGAACTCTAAGTCCAAGGAAGACCCTGCTAATCAAGTCCGGGATTGAAGCGTCTTCTTGGCTATGGTGGGCTATAATAGGATCTATGTAGCGATGAAATGGTCAGATGGGCCGCGCACACTTCTTACCGCGAGATAGGGCCGAAGGCAACCAACGGCATCCAGGCGCATCTTAGTCATGCTGACGCTCTACAGAGCCAGCGGCACATGCGGGAGAAATGAGGGGTTGTGCATATTTACTTAGGTGTTGTCCATTGGCTCAATATAGAGGCATATCAAAGCTAGGTACCACGATAACAGCTGGAAATAAAATACTGCCACGAACGCGGCTGAAACCTCAACGGGCCCGTCGTCACAGAGGCAGGCAGGCACCTAGTGGGTGGGAGTGGCGCCGCCTGCACACCCGCAACTTGACTGCCGATCAAAGACGTAAGGCTCGGGAGGTGCGGCGTCGATGACCTGGAACACCTAACAGTACCTAGGTACCTGAGGTACATACCTACCTAGGTAGGTTAGACCCTTTCAGTAAACCGGACAGCCAGGCTGAATGGTATCCACTTCGATCCTTCAACGTTACACAATATGCTGATCGGCAACTTTTCAATATCGACCATCTCTGGTCTGATAGCTCGCAATAAATGTGAAGCAACAACCACAAAACAGGCGCGAACTAGCGCCTGAAAAGTGATATAGAACCCAGGACTAATAACAAGTAGAGGCGGTTGGCCTTCACAGTCTACCTAAGCTAGGTAGGTAAGGTAGTATGCACCAAAGACGATACTAACCAACAGCCCCTTGGGGGTTTGGGACCATAGTTGGTTACGTGGTGAACCCCTGGTCCAGCATCTCTTCACAGCCTACAATATCAACGGTAATTATAGTCAGGTTCGCCTGATTGATGGCATGACATTCACCGATGAAAAATAAAACATCCTATCTGTTGCCGTGCACGCTCTCAGGCTTCCAACCGACCGATCCAACTTTTGAACGGTCATGCCTTCTTACTGCTCGATTTTAATAATATTTATTGAAATATATTAGGTAGAGTAGCGATTTGGGGACAAGTGAGTGCTTGTCAGTTGTTTGTTATTAAGGTGCAAATGGGATTCCTCATTTCCAACATCACTTATCTGGCAGCCGCAAGCTTGCCGATCTTCTCTTCCTTCTCCTCTCCGGGTCGTTCAACGCCTGCTTGATAGCAAAAATGATGCTGATGGCAAGGCCGAGTCCTGCCAGTCCAATACCCAGGTACAGCGCTCCTCTGTAGCCCCTGAGCAAGTTGTCCTTCTCTGTGTGCCCGCCACGGTCGACTTGTAACTCGACAGTGCCGGCGAACCCAAGCCCAAGCGAGACGCTGTAATTGACAACAGTGTTGATTAGACTCGCCGCCACGCCTTGATGTCGCTTAGGGAGAGACGACGACATAATGATGGTCCCGGCCGGGAATGACATGTCCATGCCCCACGGTATGATGAGACTGCAGACGAAGGTCTGGGCCCAGTAGGTTTGTTCCACGGGGGCTACGGCTACAAGGATAACTCCAACTAAAAAAAACGTCATTGACATGACCATAACGACGCTCGATCGTACTTTGCTCAGGATAATACCAGTGGTGATAGATGCGGCAAAGCCTGATGCGGGAATGGGGCTGAACCATGCCGAGATTTGAAGGGGACTGCCGTGTCGTAGATTCGCATAAAACTGGAGCAGGTAGAAGAGCCAGATACCGAAACAGCCCCAGCCGCAGGCTATACACGCCATGACGAAGCCAACGTCGCTAGTCAGGGCTGAGAAAGGGATGAGCGGTTCGGTGGCAATCTTGGTCTCGATGATAAAAAAGCACGGGAGTAGGATTATGCCGAGCAGAAGACAGATATATACGTAGTCTCGATCGTGTCTCCAGCCGACCACTACGGCTTGGTTCCAAGCGAAGTTGATGAGGATAAGCGACGTGACGCCCACGACGCCGCCGAGCAGGTCGAGAGCCTGAAGAATCTCCCTCCACGTCTTCGGCGGGGCGCGGGTACGCGGAATCGACGGGACGAAGACGACGACAAGGACGGCCAGGATAGCCAGTACAACAGCGAAGGAGAAGAAGGTCCACGGCCACCACACGAGGTCGAACAGCGCCGAGAACGTCGCGCCGACGACGGAGCCCGAGGGCGCGCAGGCGCCAAAGAGCGCAAACGCCATGTTCTTGCGCATACCGTCCGGGTAGGCCGCGCCGAAGATGGCGAGCCCATTCGGCATCGTGATGGCGGGGCCGATGCCCGACAGCACACGCGCGAACACAAACATGACGTAGCCGTTTTCCTTGTTGTAGATGCTGAGGCCGGAGATCAGGGACCAGACGGCGAACCACACGTACCCTATGCACAGCATGCGCTTGTAGCCGTAGATGTCGCCCAGCCGCCCCGAGACGAGGATGAAGGTCCCGACCGTCAGGCTGTAGCCGGCCACGAGCCAGCTCAGGTCGCCGGAGTTCGAGACGTGGAAGGTTCGCCCGATGCTCGGGAGCAGCAGCAGCACTTGCCCTAGGCCGAGTTGCGTCGTGAACATGGATAGGCAGATGACGATGACAAAAGAGACTTCGCGCCATAGCGGCAGTGCCAGACCTGGGTAGACCTCTTTCTGCGACGCCGCTTCGTCACCTTCCACTGGCGGTTGATGCCCGTCTATGCTCGGGAGACCGTGTTCTGAGAAGGCGGATTGGTGTTGCGGGTATGCAGATCCCTTCTTCCCCAGTCCGCTCGTAGCTGCTTCTTCCGCCGATGCGTTTTCGAGGAATGTGAAGCGGTCTTCAGACCGACCATGAGGGCGGTTCAGGGCATCGGGGGTTCCTATTAGGAGATGGAGCTCGGACCCAAAGTCCCATTGCGATGTCTTTCGTCTCCATTTTTCCAGGGATTCTGCGTTGTCCGGATCAAATGTAGTTGAGATCCGTTTGCTGTACCGCTTGGTTGCTGGTTCTGGCACCGAGGGAAGCCGAATTGAAACCTTCCTATGTAATGGTTAATCAATTGTAGATATTTTCTTATTGGGATGAAATGATCCAAAATTCAAGCTGCTTCCTTGGCAACCAAAGCAAAAGCACAAAGAACTTTCGGCGAAGCCTACCTGGAGTTTTTCGCGGACATGACACGATCTCTTGAAACCAATGGATTATGATGATGAACTCAAGTTAAACATGCTTCTATGTTTCTATGGTGCCCTTTATGGGGAACATCCCACATACCCCAACATATAAAGAACGTATATACACTCGTGATTTGCTAACCCCTCGGTGTTAATATGATGACTGCTTTCAACGTGCTCCGGATCCGAGACTCGATGTCCGACTAAAGCTCGGAGACAGCCAAGCCACTCAACGCCTCTCAGCTGACCTTGTGTATCATAGAGACAGTGCTCCTCATCTAGGACCCAGGCCGTTAAAATGATTCGAGCGGCCGTAGACAAAGGGACCGATTCAGGCTCTCTTATCACGCCAGTTAACGGCCCTATCGTGTCGAAGGTATCTCGTCTTACAGTACTTACACCAAAACTGCGCATAAAAGCTATTACCTAGCTCTAGCGTGCCTTGTCCAAGCCTCTTGTTTAAAGCCTCGCAGGCCCACAATACAGTATGATGTTTAATTTTAGCGTCCACTGGATTCGGGGATCGGGGTCCGAATCGGTAGCTCGGAGATAGGTAACGAAGCCGCCGCCGCTCAGCTGACTTTATGGATAACTGAATTTATGAAACATAGGTAGCTAACCTGGTAGGACAAAAGCCATACAAAGGACTACAGTCGAGTCATAAGCTCGGTCCCGAATTGACATAATGTCTTTGCTTTCCTTTGACTTATCTCTTTATCTATTTCATATCTTATTATATGTATTACCAGTCAAACGGTGATTTCGTACGTCATACCGCATTATCTCACCAGATTCAGACCGACCCTATTATACCTCTTCCGTAGCTAATAGATGGAGAAAAGTAGCGAACGATTAGAAATTTCACTCACGGTTTAGATCATTTCCCACCGCATTTACTAGCCATGGAAGAGGTATAGGGTCGGTCTGAATTTGGGCTTGTATTGGCAGGGGTTTTGGTGAAGAAAATCTCCATATCTATATGCCGAACAGGGGACCTGGTTAGTAGCAAAAACGTATCGAGATTGATTAACAGCTATACTTTTATCTGAATTATGCTACGAATGTCAGCCTTGTTGATTGACAGAACTCTTGCGTTCTTAGTTTCTAGCGCCGCGCTACACGATTTGTCATCCTGGAGACCTGTAATGCGGTACGGGATCCGGAATCCCGACTCGTGGAACAACCAGGTCCTTGATCCTTCTAGCTTTTGGCTTTTTATCACCGGTGAGCTGGCCCGAAAACTTGGCCAATCTACGTCATCCGTTTTCGTTTCCAACGACGCCTTAAAGAGCGGCCCGCGGCTCCCACGTGGCTGATGCCTATATTCTCGGCACGCTAGAGGTAACGGCCCATCGAGATAATAGCCCACCTATTCTCGCCAACATGGCGCCACTCGGAGCAGGGGGCTATATATCTACCTCTTAGAACTCCTAGCCCCAGACTACACTTATATGCCTACCTAGGTACGTTATCTAGCAACAACAACAGCTAGAATTTAGGCTAAGCGTTATAAAACATGTTGGAAACCTTGTAACATAATTTACATACTGTTATGTTTCTTACGATTTATCTAATAGTATTGCAAGCTTAAACCTAAAGCTATAAATATATAACTAGAACTAATAGCTACTTAGTAGAGCATGAGATCCAGCAGGATCCCATGTTTCATGTTTCTGCCAAGGAGAAATGGGTCTATAAAGCTGACCTAATGTGGAGGGATCGGCTCATCTATGGTCCGTAGGATCCTGTGTATATTTAGAGGACTACGACACCATCTTTCCTTTGTACTTTAGCTTGAGGATACCTGGATCCTCCTCACCGATTATTGCGGCTTGCCCCAGAGGGTAACCCCAGGCTGGCTACCATTGTAGGAACGTGCACATATTTGGGAGCTACCTGTAGTCCTGGGAGCTGGGCTGGCTGTTGACCAACAATCCTTCCAGTCAGATCTTACCCATCTATCGTAAACTGAGCAAGTCCTAGACTAGTTGTTGGCCTTACATCTACTGAATGCCTCGAAAGCTCACTTGGTGGTTGTGTCGTGCAACATGATATGCAGTAAGAAGGTTCAGCTACAATTTCAAAGGAACCGTGGCAGGCTTCACTATCCACGTGGCGTATATATATTATCCTATATCGACTACATGATGTCGTTCGCATCTTAGGCGTTAGTAGTTAGCTGATTGCGCTGCGTCCAAAACCATATTCGAACCCTGACCGATGTAGCTATGGCGGGGCAGCCACGGCGACCACAGTTGAGAATCGCAGTTAGTCGTGATCTTGACCCATCATAGACTCTAGATCAAGGGTCGGAAAAGCTGTGATACTGACACTAGAATGGCAAGTGCGAAGAATGCCGACGAAAAAGGATCAGATGCGATAGGGGAACACCGCAATGCATGGCTTGTGCTACTTCGGGGAAAACTTGCGTTGTGAGAGACAACTGCCCGCGCAGAGGGCCAAAGAAAGGATACCTCAAGACGTTACAAAGCAAGATAGGTAACTCCTGCTGTCAATCATTCTACTTTCTACCTCTGGCTCTTGGGCTGATGGAAAGCTGTGCTATGGCAGAGGACCTACAGACCCGGTTAACCGAACAACAAGAGGCATCGACTACTGAAACACGAACCTGCTCCCCCTCTCAAGAGGAAGTCAACTCTGACAACGACAATGGTAGCAGCATGGGCATCAATGAAGTTCAGAGTACATCCAGTGCCACCCCCATAACACTTGGCGATATCCAGCTATGGACGCAACCGTTGGAAGTCCAATTCCCCATCATGCAGCCAGGGCCATGGGACTGTATCGAGAACTCGTTTCCAAGCTCGGACTTCCCGGCATTTGACCATACTCAGGAACCGGCTCCGTTTACAATGGGGGTTGGACTTCATATCACTCCCATGCATAATGACTTGTAGGTCTTAGACGCTGAAGGCTGATTTACAGACCAACTATATTAACATTTCCCACAGAGACCAGCTCTATTTCGATCGGGCCTACATGTTTGCGCCGATATTGCAAGCACATCGCTACCGTTCCTGGTCAAAACAGCCGAATAAGAGCAAGCAGCAGACTTGCTTACAGCATGCCATGTGGACATTGGCGTCATCACTCTCCAGTCAGTTCCAAGTTGCCGTACGGCAATTGTACGGGGAGACAAGACAACTTCTGCATGCAATCGAGTTAGAAGACCCCTGTCACCAAATATCCATCGAGCAGGCCCAGGCGTGGCTCTTGCTTGCCATATATGAGCTAACGTGTGAGGACTACCACCGAGGGATGATGTCCGCTGGAACGGCCTTTCGCTTGATCCAGATGATGAGGTTATATGAACTTGATATACACCAAAGCTCCCCCACTACGCAGGCCCAGGAACAATATTCAGCGCAACTTAGTCCTTCGGGGCAAGTCCAAGATGACTGGATCGATGTTGAAACAAAGAGGCGGACGTTCTGGCTTGCATATATAATCGACCGCTTTACGAGTATGGTCGATGGATTGCACATGTTCTTCGACAACCGAATGGTTAATTTGCCTAATAGAATCTTTCTGAAAATCAATATATTGACTTTTCGCTAGATCCGTACCCTCCTGCCGGCTCCCGAGGCAAACTTCGCCAGTGGTCGTCCCATAGAGATGAGTTTTCTCACGGATATGGTCCGCGATGTCGACCTAGGGTGGCCGGACGATGACTTGTCGTCCTTTACAGAGACCGTTATCGTGGCTCATATTTGTGGACGGGTCCTAGAACATAAGCAGAGACCTCTGGATGGAACCCGCGATGCCACTGTCGAATTCTGCCGCCGACATCGATTTATTAATGCGCTACTGGCGCAGCGTATCACACTTCTGCGAATGCATGCCTCAGTAGAGCACTTGGACCCCGTCCTTACCTTTACTGCTCTGGCAGCGCATATCTCTGTGCTTACGCTCTACGACTTTATCGAATCCAAGCCATTGGGTACCAAAACACAAGCAACGCAGCTTACTAAAGCTCTCCACGCCGAGTATCAACAGCAAGCACTGGACGCTGTAGCCGATATACATCTCCTGGTTGTCGCACTTGACCAGCACTTTCAGGTAAAGCAAAACCCCCGTGTGGTGGCAATCAGCAGGCTATCATGATCCTCGATGTGCGGCTATCGAGCCAATTTACCTCGCAAAAAGACAAATAACTAAGTGCTATTCAATTTTTACAGACACATCCTTTGACGCCTATCCTGCTCCTTTTAGGTGCCAGATTTTCGCAGTCGCACCCTGGACTGAATGATGCCTCCAATAAGCTCATGCCTTGCATCATAACAACATTGCAGGTCTCGTTCAACCTGAATCGGCTTTCACAGAGTTTTCTTCAGCTCATAGGACCTCAAAACGACATTTGTGATGCATTCACCTAGAGTCAACCAGGCAAAGATTTATACCGGTCGCGTCTAACTTATCAATGACTGATATCTGCAAACTTTATAGGAATGATGTTATATATATACCTACGCAGAGCAATATTTCGATCTATAATCTATTAAAGATGGACATGTCAGAGGGACAGTCACCGAGTGAACGATTCAGGAAGTAGCTGTGGGACATCCACAAGCTGCGCAACCCTCTCGTGACAGCTCAAGAACGAATACTATGATAAGGCAAATAGCAGTGCCACCTGAAGATTTTCTCTTTTGGGAATAGGCATATCCGATCTTGCCATCTAACTAATCTACTATATATCAGACTACGATACTGGAAGACAGACATGCTGGAGGACAAGAAATCGAACATAGAAGGTAGAGGTCAGTAGGCGTATTCGCAATCCCTCTGCCACTGTCAAGGGTTTCGATCCAACAATCAAGCTTGATAGATTGAGGACACGCGGCGTCTACGGCGTAAGGGCAGCAAGCGGGCTCCAGGCGGAGCCCAGGAGCGCGACTCTCGCTGTATTTAAATAAATAAAAAACTAGATCAACAGATAAAAGGATGACATAGATCAATAGTCGTATTGAACCCCTTATGCCTCGCTGCTAATGCTTAACTGCTCACTCTGTGACCAGCCCCTCTGACAACCACATATGGCTCATAGGTATCTCGGTACAAACGTGCAATACCTCGAAAGCTGATAACAGAAAACTATTGGAGTACTAGTTGCTAAATCACCAGTACTTGACTCTGAACTTACTCGTTCCCCTCAATAAACGAATCCACATAAATGTATTGTAGCACGCCAGCGGATTGATTGTAGTGCAGGTTTGCAGAAGTGTCTTGTATTGTTGTATTTGAAAGATGCTCTTTGAGCGCTCCATTTACACACATATAAGGGATATATAACTCGGAGACAGGTGAAGTATAATCCGAGAAGCTGTTCTATGAAGGAAATCTACGATATAACCCACGTAAAAAGTCTATTCAATTTACATAGTAAATGACCCACGACAGCCAGAAAATGGATCCTAGTCTAACAGATGACATTCTCATTGCCCTCGACCTGATATGAGACATCATATCCTTTTGAAATCTGAACCTGGTATAAGGTTAACAAAGCAGTCTGAGTGTCGGTGATTGTGCACCTATTAGTACCAGACAACGTGGGGTTCTACGCATCCGTCGCGAGGTGACGGCTCTTTTCCGCAACGGTGGCGGCTAGGGCGGCTAGGGAGGGGGTTTGTAAGATATTGAAGATGGAAATGTCGGCAGCAGCCTGCAGGACCAGCATATTGCGCAGCTCGACCGCGACAAGGGAGTCAACGCCGAAGTGGGCGGGCGGCTTGCTCAGATCGATCTCGGCCACTGGGGTCATGAATATGTCAGCCAGCTTGGAAGCGATGGCGTTGCCGATAAGAACGGCTCCCTCTTCGCGGGACCCGGCGTCCCCGAGTTGCGCGGCGAGTGACATGCCGCCGCGGTCGTCCCCATCGGACGGTCCGGCCCGCGATGACGCCTTGCTGCGGTGTCGCAGGGGCGAGAAGCGGGCATCACGTCCAAGCTGCGAGCGGCCGTCGACGTCCCACTGGGGGCCCGGACCGGAGTTGAGGCCGACGATGATCTGGACCCGGCCGCCGAGCGGGTGGGTGACGGCGGCCTTGAGGGCCCGGAGCACGATGTCCTCGTCGAGCATGGTAAAGTCGCCATCCTTGCGCAAGCGGTCGGCCACCTTGGCCGACTTCGCGACGTAGCCGATGTCCGAGATGGGCCCGAGGTCGATCGTCACACCCGGCAGGCCCCGGGCCTGACGCCATCGCGCCAAGGCGTCCTCGTAGGAGCCGCCGGCGGCGTAGTTGGTCTGCGACGTTATGCCCACAATCCCTGATACAGACGACAGCATCACGAAGAAGTCGAGCGAGCCCGGCTGCGAGAACGCGGCGTGCAGATTCCTAGTGCCGTCGAGCTTGGGCTGCAGGCCGGCGCGCCAGTCGTCGAGCGTCATCTGCTCGAAGATGGCGTCGCGCAACAGCATGGCACCCTGCACGACGCCGCGCACCGGCGGCAGGCCCTCGTCCTCGCAGGCACGGAGGGCCTTGCCCAGTTCGATGGCCCGGGAGACGTCGCAGCTTACGGGCTTCACCCGGCAGCCGGTCGCGCGCAGCTCGCGCACGAAAAGAGCGCCATCGGTGTTCTGGTTCTTGTCAAGGTCTAGATCACCGGCGCTACGAGATAGTAGGATCAGGCTCTTGGCGCCGTGATCCACCAGCCATTGTGCGACCGACCGTCCGATACCGCCGACGCCACCAACGACGAGGTATGATGCATCAGGTCGCAGTCGGAGGCGGGCTGTGAGACCCTTCGGCCGTGGGACCACCCTGGCCCGTTCATCAGGCCCGGCCGACAGCACAACCTTGCCCATTTGGGCACCTGTCTGCACGAGCCGGAAGGCCGCCTGGGCATCCTGCATGGGGTAAACAGCGACGGGGTGGACCGGCTTCAGGGCCCCCTGGTCGAAGAGACGGGCGATCTCGCCAAGCGCGCGGCGAACATTGGGTCCGCGGTGGCGCAAGAGCGTCGGGACATCCAACGATGTGAACGAAATGCCGCGGGAGAAGGACTCCAGCGCGACTAGGCTGTTGGCCTCGATCTCTCCCTTCCCGATTTCGATCAGATGGCCCAACGGCGCGATGGCGCCGAGGCTTGCCTGCAGCAGCGGACCAGGTAGAGAGTTGAGCACGACGTCGACGCCGCGCCCCTTTGTGGCGGCTAGGACGGCTGGGGCGAACGAGGCGTCGCGGCTTCTGAAGATGCGCTCGACAGGGATGCCGTGTTCGCGCCGGAGGAGGTCTCGCTTCTCTTGCGACCCGGCCGTGGCGTAGATCTCGGTCACGCCTAGGTGCTTCGCTAGCATGATGGTAGCCTGCCCAAAGCCCCCGGCCGCGGCATGGATGAGCACCGACTGCCCGGGCACGAGGCGAGCGGTGTCGACAAGTCCAGCATACGCCACGGTGAAGGCCAGGGGAAGCGAAGCGGCAGTCTCAAAGTCCATCTCACTGGGTATCTGGACAACACCGTGCCACGGGACACAGGCGCGGCTGGCAAAAGAAGCGCCCGCCAAGAGCGCCATGACACGGTCGCCGACATTGTAGCCCTTTGCCTGAGCCTCACCACCGACGCGCGTAATGATACCCGAGCATTCGAGGCCCATGGATCGATCCTTGAGTTGACCCATCGCCGCCGAAACGTCGCGCGAGCCAAGTCCGTACGCCCGCGGCGTGATCTCAACTAGCTCGGGCGACAACACCTCGTGGTTCCAGTAGTTTTCCTCGTCGTCAACAAAGGCTAACGTGTCTAGGTATCCCGGGATCCCCACCTCTAGCCGCAGTGGCCGATTCTCCTGAAATAGGGGCTCTAGGGGAATGCTAGCAATGGCATCGATACCTCCCTTCTCGTCCTGGGCCCCTTGCAGTAATTCACTCCAGTTCGGCACAAGCGAGCCAACAACCGCGTCGTCGCATTGCTCGTCTTTGTAAATACGGGGAATAAGCAGAACGCCTTCACGCTCGGCGTATTCGAAATCGGCCGGGCCACCCTCGGTGTCGGCTCGCCCGAATCCCTCCTCGAGCACCCGCACGATAGCTGATACGACGCTCTCTCCGCCCTGCGACCATCTCTCCGCCGTATGAGCGGGGTCGAGGTCCAGGGAGAGGTAGCGACGGCCGACGTACTCGTTGCGCAGCACGCGCAGGAAGCCCTGGCTGACAGCTTGCTCGGGCGCCTCGCTGCCCACGGCGCCGCCGGTCGTGACCCAGAGCAGACCGCTGCACTGCGTGACCATGGCACGGAGCCCTTCGATGCGCACCGCATCGAGGTCTGCCAGCATGGGCTCGTCGATCTCACCTACGAAAACACAGATCTTGTTTTTGTAGGCGTCCAAGCTGCTCTCCTCGAGGATTAGATGCGCGGGGGCGGGAGTGCCTGTACCGGTCAGGGTCTGGATGCGACGGGAAAGCAGATCGACAAAGCCCGGAGGTGGGGGCGCCTTGCTGCTGGTCACCACGGCGAAGCTTTCTCGGTTGTTGGCTCGGCCAAGGTCGGGCTTCTGGTGTTCGGCGAGCGGCACCGTGGACATGATGATGCTGCTGGTGTGTATGATGTCGCTCTGTGAGTCATAAACCTCGAGATCGACACCACTAAACCCAGCATCCCGAAGCACCCCATCCCAGAAGGACGCCGTGAGGGTCGGGCTTATCTGGCGGTCGGGCTCCTCGCCCTGCCACCAGTTTGACAGTAAGCCGAATATAAACCCGACATCTACCTGGTCCTTGGTCGTCTCCGCTAACAGTAACGTGCCACCTGGCTTCAGCAGACTACACGCATTGGCCACGGCACTGGTCAGATTCCTGGTCGCGTGCAGGGCATGGGAGGCTACGATGATGTCGTAACTCCCTAGGGCGAACTTCTGCTTGGCTGGGCTCTGCTCGATGTCGAGTTGGTCGAACTCGAGCAGATCAGCCCAGTCAGCAAGGTGAGTACGGATATCCTCCAATGACTCCAAAGATGGCTCGGTGATGTGCCAGCTACCCACCAGGGGCGTCTTGGGCGTGCCAAGTGCCGCCAATAGGCGACGTGTGGCGTGGGGCCCGGTTCCGGCGCCGATCTGAAGGACGCGGGCAGCCGGGTTCTTGTGTACAACTTTGCGCAGCAGAGTGGAGAGCTTCTGAAGTGCTGGTGACCGACGTATCGAGTTGGCGTTGTACTGATGCAGCAGCCCGCTGACGTCCGGGTTGAGCTCACCGCGGAGGATGGGCGTGAGGACGGCGCCGAGGCGGCATACCAAATCGCCATCGACGCTTTGCGAGGCCGTAGCGGCTATGTATTCTTGACGTCTCTCAGGATTGTTTAGTGCCCCTGATTCGCTACCAAGAGCCAGAGGACCGGGTCCCTCGGCGGCTTTGTGGACCAGTTCACGTAGCCATTCGTAGTACTTTGCGAGATGTGGCTGTTTCTGCAGTTTGGCTACATCCTCCGGGGTGAGCGTGCGCAGCGCATCCTGGGCAAAAAGGACGCATGCGCGCTGTAGGTTCCTGGCGATGTCCGCGTCGGCCTCGGACTCTGACTCGGCGGAGGCTGAAGGGGAAGCGGAAGCGGAAACCAGCTGCTTCTTGACCTGTGCTAGAGCGAGCGGCTGTCGAAGCGACAGATCAGGTCCCCACTCGAGCTTGCTGCACACCTCTTGCTCCCACTTGCTGGTAGCAGTGGCGGTGGCGGTGGCGGTGGCGCCCTTGTTAGCCGCGTCCTGCCGCGCTGTGGCCCCACTGCCGCGCCCCAGAGAGGCGCACTCGAGCCCCTGCATCTCCAGCACCGTGGCGTCCGTCTGACCGTCCACGACAGTGACGTCCACACTCCCGCTTTGGGTGTCATCGTGCAACAGTGACGTGTCGCAGCGCAGCGTGCGGCCGATCTCGCGGCTGATCTGGCTCGACACCCACATCGACGCGATAGACCGCGGCACCTTTGGGTCTTCCTGCAGGGCTCCGACGCTCGGCAGCGTGGAATAGAAGGCCACAACGACAGCATCGAGCGTGATCGGGTGCAGCAAGGTAGTCTGTGCCGCCACTGCCGGATCCGTGTCGGAAGATGCTTCGTGCCGGATCGTGATGTCGCATACGGATCGCGGTTCACGCCCGTCCTGGATGATCTTGGTCGTATTCTGGAATTGGGGGCCGTGGTAGACGCCACGTGCCCGGAGGTTGGCGAACATGTCCTGAGGGTCCTTCTGGCGTGTGTAGGTGGACAGCGGGCGGCGCTCTGCCATGGCTACCGTCCCGGTCGCTGCTGTCTCGGGGGCTGCCGCCGTGATCATGCCCCGAGCGTGTAGCGTCCACCGATTCTCCTGCGTAACTGATGACACCTCGAAGCGCCACCATCCGCGGGCGCCAACTTCTCGCTCGGGGACTGGCCGGAGCGTAGTCCGGATCTCAACGCCGTCAGCATTTTCGGGGACTACAAGGGCGAAAAGGAAGTTGATGTCACGCAGGCGGAATCCCGAAGCACTCCTGCCGGGCCTGTCTTTCCCAGCAGCACCTGCCTGCTCCAACTGTCTCGCGGCCTCGATCGCCAGGCAGATGTAGCCGGCGCCTGGGTACACAATACTGCCCTGCACCATATGATCGCGGATCCAGGGGGTTTCGGCAAGGCGTAATACACGGCGCCACACGGCCACGCTGGGGTCATTGCCGGCGACGGGCATGCCGAGTAGCTCGTGGGGTGGCTGACTGCGCTCGCGGATGGCCCGGTTGACTCTTGCCTCTTGCCAGTGGCGCATGGTGTGGTTCCAGGGGTACGACGGCAAATCCGTCAAGACGCGGGGGCCCTCGTCGCCATACGCAGGCACGGGGAAGTTGATCTGGCTCATGACGAGGGGCTGTCCTTCGCGGAGGAGGTTGATGGCAGCCGATCGCATACTGTCGCCTGCATGCTCATCGCGTACCAGCGTGCCCCAGTATGGCAGCTCGATGCCCTCGAACTCGGGCAGCGACAAGATCTCGCGGATAGGGCCGCCTAATGCCGTATGAGGGCCAACCTCAAGCAATACGTCAACACTTCTACCCGTCGGATCATCTAGATCGCCCAGCACCATGTCGATGAAGGCGTCCACGAATTGCACCGGTTGCACCAGACTGCCGACCCAATGGTCGGGGCTGGCGATTTGCTTGATATCGGTGACACGCCTTCCAGTAACTGCGGACGAAAAGATCACCGTGGATTCTTTCTCGGCTTCCTGCAGATGTCGCTTGCCATGATGTACCACATCGCGCGCCATCTCGTTTCGAAGGCGCTCCCGGTAGATTTCCGCAAAGGGATCCATGTGGTGTGAGTGATAAGCCTGCTGGACTTTGAGACGACGCGCGAACACGCCATCCTGCTTGCACAAGTCCTCAAGCTCTTGAACGGCAGGTGCGTCACCAGATATGGTAACACTCTGAGGGCTATTGACGCATGCGATCACAGCTTTGCCGCTCCCCTCCGTCAGCCTGTCGAGGTAGGACTGCACTTCCTCAGCGCCCAGGCCGACCGCCGCCATGGACCCCTTTGCGGCACCGGATGGGCGTTGCGTCTCGTCTGCTGCAAGCACGGCGCGGTAGTAAGCCGTCGCCATGGCCTGACGATGCGTGAGGGCGCCTATGGCGAAGGCAGCCGCGATCTCGCCCGATGAGTGGCTTGTGACAGCCGTGGGCGTGATGCCCCACGCTTCGAGCAGGCTTACCAAGGCGATCTGCAGCGCCACGCAAACGGGGATGCTGATCGCGGTGGCGTGGACTCTCGTTGCCTTCGCGTCGCGCTGCAGCTCCTCGAGGAGCGACCAGTCGGCCCCGAGGGCACGCAGATGCGCCTCAGCCGCCTCGATCGACCGGCGGAAGACCGGGTACGACGCCAGCAGCTCGCGACCCATGGCATACCACTGCGCACCCTGGCCCGTGAAAACCATGCCGATGCGCGGACGATTCGAGGGTCGGCGGCCGGGCTTGAAGCGAGGTGAGTCAAGGAGTTGGATAGCGGCGTCAAGCGTGCCACCCTTCTCGAGACGCACCTGGTGGGCCGCAACCCACTGGAAGAGTGTCCGGCGCTCGCCCAGCGTGTAACTGAGATGGCGCAGCAACTGCTCGGAGGCCTCGTAACCAAGCGACCGGTGCTTCTCCAGATACGCCTTGAGGTCCGAGACCGCTTGCCGACAGCCCCGCTCGTCCCGCCCGCTGAGGATCAACACTTTGGTGTTGTCAGTCGTATCGTTCGTATGATTGTTGCCGTTGGTATAGCCGTTGCCGTTGATATGCCCATCGCCTTTCTTGCTGTGATTGCCATTGCCATTGGTGGTAGCGACATCCAGACCTGGCGTGGAGGTCCATGGGTCGGCGCTCTCTAAGATGACATGAGCGTTCGATCCGCCATAGCCGAAGTTGTTGACGGACAAACGGCGCGGGCCAGCGACCAGACTGTCGGGCCACGGCTCCATCGCCGTCGCCACTTTGAGCCGCCACTCCTCGAGCTTGAGCTTCGGATTGGGCGTCTCATAGTTCACGGAGGGCGGGATCAGCCCCTTCTCGAGGCACAAGACACCCTTGACTATGGCAGCGAGACCCGAAGCGGCCTCAGTGTGGCCGACATTCGTCTTGACAGAGCCTATACGCAAGAAATGCGCCTCGTTATCGCGGCCCTCACCCCCGCTAAAAATGGCGGCCATGGCCCCCGCCTCGATGGGATCACCGGCCTGAGTCCCCGTGCCATGGGCCTCAAAGTACTGAGTGCCGCGCGGGTCGAGGCCGGCGCGGCGGTAGCATTCGCGCATAAGCTCCACCTGGGCGGCGCCTGACGGCGTCGTGATGGTGTCTGTCTTACCGTCCTGGTTCAGGGCCGTCTCACGGATCACGGCCCGAATGGGGTCGTTGGCGGCTAGCGCGTCGGACAAGCGCTTTATGACTACGGCTGCTACGCCTTCGCCACGACCGTACCCGTTAGCGCGCGCATCGAATGCATACGACCTTCCGTCGGGCGACAGCATCCCCAGCGACCCGATCGCCTTGAATGTGTCTGGGTTCAGCATCACGTTAGCTCCGGTCACAATAGACATGTCAGCCTCGCGGTTACGCAAGGTCTGTATCGCCTGGTGCAGGGCCACCAATGTCGTTGAGCATCCCGTTTCCAGAGTCATACTGGCGCCACGTAAGTCAAAAAAGTGCGAGATGCGGTTGGACGACATGGGGCTCCAGGTGCCAACTACGTTGAACCGTGGCAGCCTATCCTCGTCCCGTATTATTCCCTCTTGGTAGTCATGCGTGAAGACACCGGCGAACACGGACGTCTGGGATCCCGCCACCTGCGAGAGAGGCAGGCCCGCTACGACTCGAGTCAGTTGAAGGTCAGAGTACACGAGAGGAATGGTGCAGCTGTAACCCACCGCTTTCGAGCGCTTCATAGGTAGACTCGAGCTGTAGCCGAAACTGCGGGTCGATCACCTGCGCCATCTCTGCCGAGTAGTTGAAGAATGCCGCATCAAAAGCCGCTACGTCCTCGTCAAGAAAGTGCCCGCCCTTAACATGTGTCTGATCCCGGTCATCAGTACCTTATTATGCCAACCGTGCGTACGCTACTTGGCGGAATATCACAAACCGTGCTGTTTCTTTCGTGATTCTGGTGATAGACGCCTCTCAGGTCATACCGATCTGCTGGGATCTCGCTCCACCCAGTCTTCCCCGAAGCCATGAGGTCCCAGAGCTTGTCCGGGTCGCTGGCACCACCAGAGAACTTGCAGCTCATGCCAATGATGGCAATGGGCTCGCTTGCCCACTCGCTGTTGTCTGTGTCCATTGTGTCGAGATAATGTGGACCTGTTAAAGGTTGTGTGCCCCCCACGGTGATGGTGAAAAGAATGAGGATAAATTGGACTAGAGGCTGCTCAAGGCTCTAGATAGAAGAAGACCTTTTTAGTCGAAGTAGGCTGCGTATCTCAGCGGCTAGATGTTACAACCCCAACTGTAAAGAATGGTTGGCAGGCTTTTCTTATCTAAACAAATATCATACTCCACGAGGGTAAATTTGCCACCACTGAATATATGGTCATGGTCTCGTTCACTATCTATGTACACAACGCCACGTCAAAGAAGTTATTTCTCACAATCAATTCAACGATGCTGACGGCAGCTGGCATTACCAGCGCTCCGTTCCTGAACGAAGTATCAATTTACCGCATTATCCACGATAAGTGGCTGGAAGCATGGGACACAGGATTGAGCCGCTGACTGTATTTTGTAAATAAAGTATTGCCGCGCGCAATAGTAAGTCCGCCCGGGAAATGTTGTCCGGAGTAAGTTCTATTTAGCATCGCACCGGGAGTCTCTTAGAAGCGGACGCATACGCGGAATCACAACGCGAATTATGGTGTCATCCGGGCAAAACTAATACATAATTACTTTCAGTAGGATCTCGGGGCTTAAGATAAGGTAGCGGCGAATAATCACACCATACACATTATATAGGAGATGATAAAAAGGCGTGGTTCATTAAATGTTTCCCCGGATACTCAGTATAAGTTATATATCATAATTGGGAGTACTTTAATACCTCAGGTACCTACCTAGGTACTTATTGCCTATTCTTAGTCATTTTTAGTTCCCGTGGTTAGTTTCTGAGCAGCTCGGCTGCCTCCGAAACACTGCACGGACTCGATCGAAGGGAGTACCGCTATCCCTGTAAGCCCTGATTCGGCTCCGTGACTTTCAAGACAAAGACGATCTTGACAATGATGCTTCTTGGTGGACGAAGGACAGTGAGAACTCGACGACAGCCGTAAAGAGGATAAGGGCTCTCGAGCTGAAGCGAGTGCTCGTTGAGGATGTATTCCTGCAGTAGTCGTCGCAGCAACCGCATCAACTGCGACAGAAGTTGGATTCGCTGCTGAGTCTCCTCATTTATATCACGTGGGGCTAGGATCACGTACACAGCGGCGGTAGCCTATCTCGGCTCATAATAGTAACCGCATCATTAGCAGGCGAGATGTGTTCGGATAAAGTCGCGCCCGAACCCACATTAGGCCTCTTCGATCCGAAAGGCTTCGAGGGTTGGCATGGCGGCACGACGACGGACGTTGATTCAACCGACTCAAATTCCTACTCTAGCGCCAGCAGACTGTTCTGGGTTGCTTTGTGCTCGGTTCAGCTGTCTCGGCCTACTTTTCCCAATTCGATACACCGCGGTGGTCGCCGCAGATGGACCAATGCCTAGCTACTATCAGCATCAGTAGTGCGAGCACAGAATCAGGGGGACCCTGCACTGTATTAAAACACCTCAAACATGTCACGACTTCTAAAGGTTCCTTAGAGGACTATGGGAAAAAGATTGTGGTATTCTGTGACTAACCCGGCCAATGATCCTAGTCCCACCATATTCCCCGGCTATAGTAAAATGTGTGTAACGAGCGACTGCAATAAAAGGTGTGAAGACCACCTCTTCTGTGGTATTTCATCTCGTTCCACTATCCTCCATAAATGCGACATGAAACCAATTACCAGCTCAAGGGTTGTCGCAAGAGCCGGTGTTCGACACGCAGATCGAGCCTCGCTTGGCACAGGCAGTGCAGTACGCCTTTTTGGAAGTCATGCAGTTCCCCGCGCCAATCACGCACTGCCCGCCAGCGGGCACGCAATCTGTGCAAGCAATGGTGTTCGTCTTGGGAATAAATCAGTAAAGGCAAAAAACCTCTGGAATTGCACTTACGGCTTCGCGAACGACGGTGATTCCATCTCGCTCGACGAATTCAATGCCCATTGCGATAGCAGGGGCTGTTCCGAGCAGGGCCGTAAATACGACTGTGGAGATGGTGAAGAAAGTGGTCTTCATTTTGAGTGATTTTGGAGTACTTGGTAATTGGGAGGATAGTATGGCAATGAGAAGATGGGATAGTTGGTAATGATGGTTTCCCGAAACTTACTTGAAAAGCACGGGCTTTTATACCTGAGCCCAGCAAACTAGGAAACTGGCATGTCATATCAAAATTATCACGAGGCAAAGAGATTTCCGTATGGACAAAGAGACTTCCTGTATATAGCTAAGGATTAGCCACGATAGCGTTTCAGAGTTCTTCGTGCAACAACATAAGTCTATTGCCTAGTACGTACAAGGTTCCTGACAGGAATAAAGTTGTTTGGGCAACGGTGGCTAAACGTTGGCAAAGATCAATGTAGTCGCACCTAATAATGTCTTAGTTGTATTAATAATTACTTAGAGGTAAGATGTCGATCTCACTAACTTCAAGTCATTTGTGACGACAAGGCTTCAATCAGCTGAATGTCAGCCTTAGCTAATATTACAACATGGTTCCATGCATATAGTTAATGGGTTATGGCATTCCGAATCCTACGAACTGTCATTGTGTAACGCTCTCATCACTAAATTAAGATCTGTTTTGTGCTAGTAGGACTTTAGCGTTGTTTAGGACTAGAAGGATTCAAACATTAACATAACTGATCTCCTCTAAGAATGTCTTAATGGAACGCGTCGCGTTACGTTTTCGTTCGTTGATTATAGGCCGCAAGCCGGATGGGGGCAGAGCTGTAGTTTTAAGCTGGTAATTACGTGTTTTTCCTCTCGGTCCCGACGCAGCTTAACAGAATCCTCCGAGCGAAATCCTCTACGCTTATCTCACGAATAACGTTTTAACACCTCATTGTGTTGTTAACTGAATTATAATTTTTCGAGTCTGAAAATCATCTCGGACTTCCGCAACTAATCAACAAGCCCTTACATTCACCAAAGATCATGCACCTTTGTGCTCTAAAGCGTAAATCCCGACATGCGCAGCTTCTGGAAAATCCCTTGAGGATCATACTTCGCTGCTGCTGCCTTAATCTTCTCAACAGACTCTTGGCCATACAATGCAATCGGGTCTTGATCCCCATAAGCGTAATTCAGATACCTCCAATCCCAGCTCAAGTCCTCACCCCTCGCAAACTCGTCGGCCGCGTCCAACCACTCACGCATGAGCGGTAAGGCAACCTCCTCACTCTCGGCACCTGACAGACTTATAACCTTACTACTCTTAGTAAAGCTTACTAACTTTATTATATATATATATAATAATAGCAAAGTAACAGTTGTAGCGTGGTAGAAAATAAACTATTCTATTAATATATACTCTTTAATAATGAGACTGTTGTGCGGAGACAAGTCACGCTTTGCCTCATGATAGTTTAAACGCTCGAGTAGACGACGTTCAATATTAAGCCCAGCCGGGAGCTGGAGCGGACGTGGACGTGGACGCGGATGCGGGTGCGGATGCGGATGCGATGATTTATCCTAAGCAAGAGGAACATCTTTCGAATCCTACATCGTGGTTGAATCGATTTCTCATGGACCACGATGAACGGGCGGCTTCTGTGTAGACGTGTAGTACAGGATGGCTTCTCGCCGCCACAGTCGGAGAACTGGAAACTCTGGCTATTATTCTTCACCTACGACTACGAAATAAGTTATCCTTCTTAGGTTACTACCTCTCGGATAAACAGTGTACAGATTATTATGTCTGCCTAATTACTAAGTCAATATTAGAAACAATAGTCCGTTATACAATTTTTCACAAGACATCGTACAATACATTGAGTTATTTGTTGATCCATGACTTCCCTTATTTGTTTACTTTTATAATCATCATTAGAGTACGAGAGAGTTCGTAATCTTGTTAATATTAAGGTATATCGTAATGGGAGGTCCCAGCCGATCGATCGGCGGTCGGGGCTTCCCGCAGCCCTGGTTTAGTATTTATTTTTAGTATTTATTTTTATTAGATTGTTATTCTACATACATAACATCTACAGTAATGGTCTGACGTGCGTGAGCTGAAAGAAGTGCGCTGTACCACAACCAATAAGCAGGATTGTTGTTTCGGCGCCCAGGTCGCTGGATAGAACAGACAGGGTGAGACGCCACACAGCTGGAGGCAACACATAAGCATCCTGCCAGCCATATCCGGATCCCGAAGCCCGCTGCATTGCCCAAGTCGAATCTACTAAATAGGGGCTTATGCAGGTCCGCAGATCATAGTTCGAAACCCTGGAATTCACCAGATCGACAGGGAAAGCTTATCCATTCGTTTGATCCAATCACTTCTCTTCTAAAGTCCCTTTTAATCCGAAGAGTATAGAAACACCCTCCCTCAACTAGATCATCATAATGAGAGCGAACATATTGCTTGGCACTCTCATCTCTTGGGTCTCTCGTGGCCTAAGTGTTTCGCTGGATACGTCGTCATTCTCCGCAGCAGACACTATACAGCGAGATATTGCTATCGTTGGCGGTGGTTCGTCAGGTACACATGCGGCCATCCGACTCAAGGATGCCGGCAAGACCGTTGTCGTGATTGAGAAACAAGCACAATTGGGAGGCCATGTAAAGACGTTCACAACTTCGTCAGGGGTGCGCGTCAACTATGGCCCTTCCAACTTCCAGAACAACACCGCCGTCGTGGACTGGTTCTCCCGATTTGACATTCCCGTCGTGCAGTATGAGCAGCCGGGGGTAGGCGACAAGTACGCTGACTTCAGAACGGGCAAGGAGCTAGCGAATGGAACGCTCCCTGACCCTGACTTCGGTGCGTACCTCGAAGTGCTTGCCAAGGTAAGACCATCTGGATGCATCCTCACTACCTAGTAACTGCGTGAGCTGATATCCGGTTTACCAGTTTCCATACCTCGAAGACTTTTCGCATTTGCCCGACCCGATCCCAGAGGACTTGCTCCTGCCATTTGGCGAGTTTGTCGAAAAGTACAATCTCCAGAGTGTCGCATATACCATCGCTCAGTTTGCCACTTCAAACGGCAACGTCTTCGAGCAACCAACACTCTACATTTTGAAAGTAGCCGACATTCCATACATCCAAGGCATGATCAACGGTGAAGCACTAGCCCCAGCGACATATGACGTCCAATCAGTGTTCCAGGAGGCTCAGAAAGAACTTGGGTCCGATGCCTTGCTTTGCTCCACTGTCAGCAGCGCAACACGATCAAACACTGGGATCAGCCTCGTCGTCAACACCCCCAACGGGCAAAAACTTATTAAAGCGAGCAAGCTGCTTGTTACAGCGCCCCCGAAAATCGACAACCTGAAATCACTTGGTCTTGACCAGCGTGAATTAGGAATATTTTCCAAATTTCAAAGCAAGGCGTTTTATACCGTTCTACTCAACCAAACTGGTCTGGCCAAGGGTTTCCGTTACTATAACGCCAAACCCGCCGCAGGCACAACATACCATGTCCCTCCATTTCCGGTCTTACAGTTCATTTGGGCAACCAAAGACGTGAACACGTACTGGGCCTGGTACAGCTCGGTCACCGAATTGCCGGACGCAACCGTCAAGGCAAATATCATCAAGGATTTCCAGGCACTTGCTCCTGGATCTAAGCCTCAAATTGTGGCATTTTCCAACGCCGGCCCGTCGGGCGTAGGTGTAACGACGGATGAGATCAGAAATGGCTTCTACAAGGACCTACTTTCGCTGCAAGGGTACAGGAACACGTGGTATACCGGCTTCGCTTGGGTCTCTGATCATTCGGCTGGGTTGTGGAACTATACCGATTATGAGTTGGTGCCCCAACTAACTCAATAATTGTTTGATGAGATGGGTGTACTTGGCACATGCTCGAGGAAACAGAGTTGAGCAGGCATCCCATTTTCTTTTTAGCATATTCAATTATCATAGATGACCCAAAGTTGACCGTAATAGTCACGTAGTTTTAGTCAGTAGCTTCAATATCAACATTTAACAATCAAACAGCTCGGTTAAATATTTGTTATTGGAAAGCGTAGCTTTCCTAGAATTCTATGTAAATAGAATTTTAGGAAAGCGTAGCTTGAGAAGTTCATTACCGGACCCCCTTAAACTCTATATTTGTCTGCAACGCTCTGATTGGCCTAGAAAGTGTCTGCAGCTCTGCTATTGGTTAGTTTCCTTAGAGGAAATTAACCACAACTCTAAATATTAGGTTCGTGGCTTACGTATCAAAGCTCTATATAGTATTCTAAAGCCGCTAAAGGGCTTCGGGATATTTAGAGAAGCTGCTCAAGGGGGGTCTTCGTAGGTAGGTCTCCAGACTACTTGCTAGTCCGTACGCGTAGGTCTTCAGTCTGCCCTTCTCTTAAATTAAAGTGCTTTAGCACTTTGATTTACAACGTATTTAAAATGGGCTTCGCCGGCAAAGCTTTCCATTTTAGTGACGACTTGCTTGGCGCTACCGGGCATTTTTACATATGGGTTCATGTTACCCGCCTATTTACTAATATATTTTACGCAAGAGGAACCCATTCTACACTCTCGTTCTGGTCTGACAGAGCGAACTGGGCCGGGCCGTACTCGCGATCTTACAGCTTCCGGCTAAGCGGCGGCTAGATGATAGAGTGTCACACGGACCCTAGGGACTGGGACCAGATCTGACCCCTTAGATCAGCCCTTAGGTCTAGCGAACTATATATTTGTATATATATTTGTGACCCTGTAAACAATTATATAATCAGGTAGCAAAGCTTATAGATAGCGACGGCTTCCTGTTTTCTCCTGTATGTCCTGATTTATCCGAGACAGCAATACGAGAGTACGAGGGCAAGGGGAAGCCAGGCGGTTGGCTTAGGTGAAGCTATTCGTATATATAGCCTGGAGTTCGCCCGCCTGGCTGAATAGGAGGACTGGCGCTCCAGAGCCCCCTTGATCGCGTAGATGATTATTACTTGAATTTGAACACTTTTCTAAGCCCTTGTAATATAGGGATATGGCCACATCTGCTAGCATACAGCTTTACGAGCGCATAAGCCGCGAGGTCGGGGAAATGTTTGAGCATGAAGTTATAGGTGAAATTGGCGGGTGTGGACTGTATCTGTAATAGCTTGGCAGGCAGCTTAATGCTTCTGGGATATCTTTAAGTAGATTATTACATCCAATAATCTCTTATACTAGTCACTTCTTATCAGGCATCAAACAACTGCATTCCTTGTCGGCATTAGCTATTGGGCTCCATCCTATTCTTGCATACGAACTGGATATACATCAATTCCATATGCCTTGAGATTTCCACAAGAACCGGGGCAAACATGACTGGTCGCCAATCGCGAGAAAGCGAAATCAAAATTGTAGATTCTCTTTCTCTTTCCCTTATCTTTTCTTCCTCTCTCTCTCTAAGCCCACCTATGCATTACCAAGTTGTATATAAAGTTGTATAACGTTAAAGCACGCTACTTATTAAAAATATATACCGTGTATAATTCAAGGTTTTATATATAACTACTAATACTATAAAAATAAAAAAAAGTTTTAAAAGAAAAAATCTTTTTATTTTTATTTTTATTTATAATATTAATATTAACTTGGTTTTATTCTTGTTAATTTTGTTTTTATACAGTTAGTTAACGTTAACACTGTATATTTGTTTGAGTAAGTTACAAGGTTGTATGTTTGCGATGTAGACTAGGTGGGGCGTGGCCTGCGTAGTGTTTTTCCTTCCATTTTTCTCTCTCTCTTTTTGTTTAAGCAACAGGATCGAACAATGATATGATGGGGCGCAGGCTGACTGGTCCCGTTACACAGCAGCGTCCAGGCTCGGTCAGCCGGGAGAAATCCGAGGTAATGCTTTATGTCCTTATCTCCGGTCGGAATACGACGGTTATGACGACGATTTGTTCGGGTTCCGAGAGTGCGGTACCGTTGGTGCGGTAGCACAGTGTGGCATTAGGTAAGCGGCAAACTGCCAATGCTTCTTCTTTATATTGTCCTACTCCCTCTTTCTTTTTCGTCCACCCTTCGCACAAATACGAATTCAAGTCGTAAATGTCTATTTCACAATTAACAAGATCCTCCTTATCCAACATGTCAATTCTTCTCACCGGCGGCAGCGGCAAGACGGCTCCACGGGTCGCGGCATTGCTCGCCGCGGACAAGAAGCCCTATCTCCTAGGCTCGCGTCACGGGCCTGGTGCTGGGTCAAATGGTCATCCCACCGTCAAGTTTGACATGAGCGATGAGTCGACCTGGATGGAGCCATTCAAGAACACACAGATCAAGGCCGTCTACATGATGGAACCCCGGATCAGCGAGCCTTGGGTGCCCATGAACAAGTTCGTGGAGCTTGCCAAGAAGCAAGGTGTCAATCGTTTCGTTCTATGTGCTGGTACCTCGGCCGTAATTGGCAAGGACGGAATGGGCAGAGTTTGGGAGCATCTCATCAAGTCTGGTGTTGACTACTGCGTGCTTCGTCCGTCTTGGTTCATGGGTACGTGGCCCTACCTGTTGGCCTTTATCACTTCATATTCTTGAGTCGCTAATACAACCCATTTCACATAGAGAACTTGATTGAACCGGGTCTTGCATTTACCATCGGCAAGCTGAACAAGGTCTTCACCGCCACTCAAGATGGAAAGATCCCCTTCATCAGCGCGGATGACATTGCCGGGGTGGCCTATCACGCCCTTACGGACGAGAAGTCCTATAACTGTGACCTCAGGGTTCTCGGGCCTGAGAACTTGACTTACGATCAGGTGCGATCACCCTTCCTGTCTACCTATCCATTTCAATAGAAAGTGACGTAGCTCAGTACTGACACGAAATGCATTCCCAGATTGCCGAGACGCTTTCCAAAGTTCTCGGGCGCAAGATCGAGCACGTGAAGCTCGACGAAGCCGGCCGGATTGATGGCCTGGTTCAAGTCGGTCTGTCGGACTACTTCGCTCGATTTCTGACTCGTCTAGAGGTCTTGGCTTCGCAAGACTTCGAGAAGGGGACATCCGATGCCGTCGAAAGGGTGACAGGACACCCTCCAAAAAGCTTCGAGAAGTTCGCTGAGGAGAACAAGGCTGTCTGGTCGTCCAATTAGTTTCCTTGGTAGATTGTTTGTCAAATGTAGAATTGAATAATCAACACTCTATTCTGATAGACTCATGAAATCACCTTTACTCCGCTCTTCGTAATACTGCCGTGACTGCCTAGTACCTACTGTCCGTTACAATCTCCGTAGCTTGCGCAGGTCGATAGTGTGGGCATAAGTTTTTCACACAGTACACTTATGTACATAATCTAAGTAATTCGCGGAGAGAGGCAGGGAACATGAAACGAAACAGTTTGATTGGTGAAAACTGGCAAGTTAAAAACGACCCTGGCCGGAGATCGAGCGGGTAAGAGTGGGATCCCAGAATAGCTACTTGTACCTAAATGTAGCTGACATTCAGCTGGAAGCACAGACCTCCCAAAGTAGGTACCTATGGTGCGCGGTTAACGTCCAAAGAGGGGCGGAGAGTCACTCATTATCGCTCAACAACAAAAACTCCGTGACAGTGAAACCCACAGGCAGTCATGTGGCGTAGCTATACGTGGCGTAAGGTCAGACAGGATGCGGATGAGATACCTAAGTGGCTTCGGGCCATGCATGACGGGATGCGGATAAAATATCCGCGTTTTTGTACTATTTGGGTCCGATTTCCTGCATCTTAATTGCCGATTGAAAAGGATCGAGAAACATTGCGCCCTAGGCTCGAGCTCATGAACAAGTCACTTTGCGCCCTCGAACCTCACCCGTACTTAGCTTTGGAGTAAATCGACCCAAATGACTCAACAATAAAGACTCCCAAGGGTCTTCTCAATACGCAGGGGTACACTCCAATTAGCTTTTGAGGAGCTGTTTTTTTCACAATGCCAAGTTTTTCTCTATGATCATGGACCAGAGAGACGGTACCCACCGGCAGGATATTGCTTGCAATCGCTGCCGGGAGAGGAAAACTCGCTGTAGCCGAGAGGTAAGTAAAATAGTCAGTCTCCTCCGACTAGAAACTTGATCTAATAAAACATAATGAAGCGGCCCGCATGTTCCTTCTGTAGAAGTGACGGGAGCGAGTGCGACTACAGCCTCCCGGAGAAACGAGTCAATCATCTCAAATTATTGTATGTCATTGTTCCTATCACTCAATGTGTATTGATAACTAACTATATACACTTGACAGGTGTCGCAACTTTGATCGGCTTGAATATCGGTTGAACAGCATCGAGTCCGACTTATCTTGGCTCACGGCCACGCTTAAGCAAGGAGGAACACAGCAACTCATTGCCAATTCGGGAACGGGTCAAACTGTCGACAACAATGTCGCTGACACAGAAAGCCCCCAAATCAGTGGTGATGTTTACACGGCGAAGAGGCGAATCATTCGCAGCCAAGACGGCCAAGGCGGCTTACACCACGGCCCCGGTACGCTGCTATCTCTCTGCCAAGAGTTGCAAGATTTTGTGCCTTTGAAAGAGCACAGTCCCCAGCCAAACCAAGAGCATGATATTGCAGTATTGAACGAGAGAGGCGAAGAGGTTGCCAATAACACACAAAGCATAAGCTCTGTCAGTGACAGACGTGCCCAGCTTCTTGAACGAATATGCATCATTGCAAGTTTCGAAACTCCCTTCGACGTACTAGAGCCAGATCGCGCATCGATGAAGTTGCCTCCGAAACAGTTATTATTAATGGCCTTGCCACAGTTCTTCTCCCAAATAGATCATTCAACCGACATCTTTGTGGAGGCGCGCTTCATGGCCCGGGTAGAAGCCATCTACTCTCAGGTACTTATGCCGACAGATGATACATGGGCTATATGCTTTAATACCATTATTCTCCTCGTACTGGGCTCTGAGAGCTGTACTCGAGGCAACGATGGCTTGATGACATCACAATTCGCTCTGCCCTTATTCCAAGCTATGAGGACCGCGCTCCACCAAGCTCGATTCCTTACGACACCAAAGCTGATCAATGTCCAAGCACTGGCACTTCTCGTATGATATACCCTGACCTATAACGATCAAGATTCCTACTAATAATCACTTCAGAGTATCTCTGCTGAGAAATATTACCCAGCTGAGATCAGCACCGCCATTTTCGCTCAGGCGTGCCTTCTGAGCAGGCGTACCGGCCTTCATCAGGTTCACACCGAAACACATGATTTTAGTCAAGACGAAATCCAGGAGCGATTTAAAACGTTTGTGTCGCTTTCCATTCGTGATAAGACACTTGCCCTAACATTGTCTTCCATATGCTGGCTACCCAGTTTTGACTATAGCCTGTCGCTCCAAGTCATCCCACCAATCTTTGCAGACCCATGCACCGGGGCCCGCATACAACTTGCAGAAATCCAGGAAGAGCTCTACCGTTACCTTTCTGTCGAGCCACATCAGCAATCAGGGCAAGCGGTCAGGGACATAGCCAGCATCCGCCAAAAACTGAACAGCTGGAGAAACAGCCATTGGCAGTATATGCTCTTATCTCCCCCATACCACAAGGCTGAACTTCAACTCACGTTCCTTGCAACAAGGATGATAGCCTACAGTGGCAGCCACGATGGAGTCCACAGACGCATGATCCTTGACGATGCTCGAGCCAATTGCCTTATTTTACTAATGTCATACGATAAGTATGATAGGGCTAAACTGGACATGCTTCAATCACTTCTTCGTTGTCAGGAATCAACAGGTAGTATCTTAACAGCGGAGCACGATCCTGCTAACTTTACGAACAAATCTTCCTCGACTGGCCATATAACCTCCCTTTTCAATGCCTTTCCCCTAGTGGCCTTCTTTGAATTGGCCAAGCACATTATTCGGCCACAATACGCTGAAGAAACATCGATAAATTCTGATAAAGCGCTGGTGGACCTCGAGCTACTACAAGAGGTCCATAGTTGTGCTATGGAGATGAACAGTAGGATGCAATCCCAAAACCATATATCAAAAGTGGAGCGCATATTGGGACACATCCTAGAACTAGTCAAACTTTCGGGGCATGGTGATCCCGACGATAGCCCTGCTCAGGATATGAGCGTGGGCGGGCTCGGCTTCCCGGGACGCACTCCAGATACTTCTAGCCATGGGCTGGAATCCGAGGATTTCTCAGTGGCTGCAACACTGGCGGGCACAGACTTGTCATGGGACTTCCTCTCCTCATCAATTCCGGATACACTGCTGAATCTGGGTGGTCAGCCAGAAGATGGGGAGGAAAGGAGAAAACGCCCTCGAATGACGGATGCAGATTTCTCTGTGGGTGACAATACGTCTTTTTCTTTTCTACCTATAGACTGGCATACTGCTCTCAACTAGATAGACGAGGCAGAGGCATTAGTGGCAAAGCATCTTAGACTATGAAAAGCATTAAGGTTTTTCACACGACCATTTCCTCTAAGTAGAAGCAGTCTCTTATCCGCATAGAGTATCTCTTAGATGTCATCAATTTGGCTATACACCGCCAGCCTCCCGTGTAACGGCCTCGCTATCCTGGTAAAGAACTGTGATAGCAAGAGTGATCTGGGTTTATGTTCCAAAGGTAGATTTAAACTAGTAAGTATGCTGAGCGTAATCGTTCACTAAGTCGGTAGGCGTAATGCCTATACAATAGATTCCAAGAACTTATTGTATACTTGGTTGAATACTTAGGTAGGTAGTGAAGTAAGGAAAGCTGTTGCTTGTTCCTTCTGGGGTCAATAACCCGTTCCTACGTATTAGGTCATCTCAACAGGCCGCCTTCCTGTTGGTCCGTAACATCCCGCGTGTAGAATCACACACGCTTTTACCGCTTCTCCCTTCCGGTCCACTTCTCACTGTTACTACTCCGTCATGTCCAGAGTCCTCTTGCTTTGCTACCGTAGCCCCTGTGCAAGTTGCGTTCCGTGGGCTTGCTGGGGCTCTTTGCATAAGCTATACGCAATATACGCCTTATCTCAACGCGAGACGTCTTATTCCTCCTTGCCTGCTCTGACGACTGCTCGCAGGAAGGCTGACCAGCGCTTAAGGACTTGGGGTCCACTCCCGTAGCGTAATCATTGCAGGAAGTCAGATTTGAAGGAGGCGGTGCTTGAAGGATCGATGAGCTGCGCCGCATGGGGCTCTCATACTGCCGATCGCAGTGGTATTCAGCTGATGTAAGGCGAGTTGGGCTTGATAGGCTTGAACCTAGACTGTGCTTCGTCCAGCATGTCGATCTTCACAAGCATGTCGGGCAATCCGCTGCCGGTGGCAGCAAGGTTACATACACGCCGGCTAGGCGCACCGTTGAATCTTAGTTCCGGTCCGGAACTAAGATTTCCAGAAGCCTGGTAGTCCGTTTTGACGCTATTACTTTGTAGAGGTGTAGTAATTGACGGAACCGGGACCGGGAGCGGAATCTAAACTCCGGCCAGATTCCGGTCCACCAGCGATTATTATTATCAGTACCCAACCCTGGATTTCCGTTTCATAACAGCATTCTGGCCACACGCCCCATGCTAATATAATTGGGACTCTTTGATCTCTGGCCTCTGAAGTTCCTACTAACGAGTTAAACGTTTTGGTTACTTGCGGAAACTCCGCATATTTCACCCTTCGGTATCCGACCTAGGAACCAGCAAGCAAGAGGGAATATGCGAGCGCTTATGTCTCGGAAATACGATGAGTTTTATTCCTGGTTCGCATCCATGCGTGTCCGGACTGGATGGACCGGCGATCTTTGAGCATGACAGTCTCTAGTGATCTTATATCAGGAGACTAATGTTTTCAGCGGTAAGACATTCGACAAGTATATATATAAAGAGAGATGCAATCAACCACTATTCCACACCATTAGCAGTGAAAACCACCTGGACACCTGAACAGCCATCCAATAAACCACCGCAACCATGCCCGTCACACCACTTCCCGTCAAGCTCGCTGGTCCGCCTCTGAGCGACCGTGAGGCCATCGCCGACATTTGTTACGCCTCCTTCGCGTCCCTCGACCACGGCGACGAGCAGCTCCTCATGTCGGTTGTGACCCCAGATATCCACACCGAGATCGCCGGCAAGACTTGCAACGGCGCCGAGGAGCTCAGGGTCAACGTGTTCGAACACATCGGCAAGAAGCTCGACACGATCCACTACCTGACCAACATGCGCGTCAGCGTCGACACCCCCACCACAGCCAGCATCACCTTCACCGCGCAGGCCGTGCACTGCCGAATTGGCAAGGGCCAGGAGCCGGGCCCCAACAAGTACACGAGCGGCGCCATCTACCGCTGTGCGGCCGTCAAGTCGGGCGGCGTCTGGAAGCTGAAGGAGATGGAGTCCAACCATATTTGGGCGGAGGGCGATCGATCCATCATGGAACGCTAAGTTGAAGAAGGGACCGTTGCGGCCGAATGTCCGCCGAGCCGTACAGGTTCTTGCCGGCCATCGCGTATCTGAGTTGGGCTTTACGCCCACGACAAATGTTGATCAAGAGCCTGGAAGCATGGATGATTTATCACTTCGATTTACTTTGTCTAAACCTTACTCGAGTTTATAAACAATCTCAAGTACTTTGCTCTTTAATCCATGCCGCCTTTCTAGTGATGAAGTAGTTAAGCAACTTTAGTCTTGTACAAGAGAGCAGACATTGAAGTTGTCAACCAAAGCAGGCAGGCTATTGGTAGACTGTAGATTTGCTTGCTTTTGTTTGACTTTGAGGTCAACTCAGCAAATATCCAAGAGCTGTAGGAAAGCCGCGTTCTAGGACCGGACGCTCTTAATCCGCCCAAGCCAGGTTGGCTATTCTGGGAAGACACAGATTGTCCCATTCGATTCGACGATGTTGCATTGAGGCGGCGTGCATGTATGCATTATACTCATGGAACTGTACCTATAATGCTACCAGGCGATCCTTGTCACTTTCGTAGTAGGGGTTGAGTAAAAAGAGTAAAAAGGGACTCCACCAGGTAGTTACTCTTGGCACGCTAACCTGCGACCCATAGTGGCCCACTTGTCCTAAACTGTATGTGCGGAGTCCCTTCTTACAGGGGGGTAGTAGAGTTCACCGGGATAGCTTGAAAATCTAGCTGCCACAAAGACCCAGAATCATCATTGTCTACAATCATATATGTACTTGAGTATATGGCACGGTAACTAAGAATAACTCGTCCTCAAGCCATCAACGGCGCCAAGACATCATAGCTCACAATCGTCTGCGCGGCGTTGGCGAGCCCCTGCTCGAGCCCCTCGGGGTCCCGCCCACCCCGCCACTGGTACATGCGGCCGATCTGAGCGGAGCTGCGAGGGACCCACTGGCCACGCTCCAACCTGGCCCGACTATAGGTCTGTAGCGCCTCTCTCAGCGCGTCAGCGGCAGTTTCGCCGTTCAGGGTCTCCCGCCGAGCCTGCACCGACTCCAGAACCTTGCAAACCACGAGGGCGTCTTCGACACCCGTGCACGCACCGATCCCCAAAAATGGAGTGCTTGCGTGCGCTGCGTCGCCGACGATACAGACGCGGCCGCGCGCATACGTCGGCGGAGGGTTGTCGGTCATATCATAGATCCCCCACTTGATCATTTTCTCCGGGTAGAGCTTCCAAACGTTCGCGATGTGCGGACACCAGTCCCTGAAGATTCGCTCGATCTCGCCACGTTCGGCCGGAGCCGTCATCCTGTTGGGGTCAGGGAACTCCTCGGCATCGTAAGCGAAGATGGCGATGTTCAGCAGTGTTCCGCTCATGACCTACATCAAGTGCATCGTCATTAGCAACCCCGTGCACGCGCAGAGCAGGTGAGATGTCTACGAACAGGATACGTCAGCAGGCATGCATTCGGACCACAGTGCATACAACCGCCCTGGGCAGTCTTCTCGCCCATGGCGGCAACGCCGACGTCAATAGGAACCAGGGTGCGGTAGGCAACATTGTGCGTGTAGCCCGGCCGGCTCGCTGGATGGTCGGCGCCCAACAGGGTTTTCCGGGTGGTCGAGTGGACACCATCACAGCCGAGCAGAGCGTCAGCCTTCGCCGTGCTGCCATCTTCAAAGTGAAGAACGACCTTGCTGTTCTCTTCGGCGTCGTCGTAGCTCACGAGCTGCTTCCCGAACACGGCGGCCCCTTCGGGCAGCAGGGCCCCTATCTCCTTGAGGAACTGCGATCGCACGCAGCCCCAGAACAAGAGCTTCTTGTTCGGCGACCGGAAGAGCAACGCTTTGGATTCGTCCCCGGCGTCCTCTCGGGTCCGCGGGGTATAGCCGTCCCAGTAGCTGTTGCTCGAATTGGCGTCTGTCTTCTGGCTGATGCGGCCTAGGATCTCTAGGAGATCAGGGTTTAGCTGCTCCATCCACCCCCGCGCTGCCTCGGTGAACGCGAATCCGGCGCTAACCTCGGTCCAGGTCGACGCGCGCTCATAGATGACAGCCTTGATGCCCCGACGATGCAGGCCCAGCGCCGTTATGACGCCGATAATGCCACCTCCCACGATGGCCACGTCAAGAGGAGGTGCACCGCCGTTGATGTGGTTGTTGCTGCTAGCCATGGCGAAGATGTTAATGATGGGACCGGATAGGACGATGAAATTGTCGATTCAACTGAGAAAATAGCCGATAAAGCGACACAATAACTATCTACCTTCCATTGACTACTTACTCACCAGGTAGTGAACATCGTGGTATGTATATATAAGCAGGTAGCTAGCTCGGCAGCGCACTAAATAAGACAGGTCGATAGACTGACGACTCAGAAAATCGGTCGAGTCGCGTAATGGAAGATTCGTGCGGCTGGTTCCTGCGAAGAATAGTATCGCTTACCGCTGAACCCGGACTTTTGATTCCCCTTGACTTGCTCATGAACAATCTGCTAAGACTAGAAGGATTCGCTATGGCGTTCAGATTCATCGGGCAACCACTGCTTCGGGTAGCCTGACGATAGGCATTGGAGTTCCATCAAGGAGCTGACATGTCAGCTAGAGTGAGAAAAGGGGTTTCAGAACTTGCCGCAATAACTTTTGTGCAGGAGGAAGGCTTACGGCAACCTTTCGCACCTTCGGGACAAAATAACAGCGAATGGTAACCACGACGAACGAGCGCCACTAATCGCCACTGTTCCGATACACGGACGGAATTTCTGATGTTGGGACGCAGAGGACGCCTCCTTCTGAAGGCACAAGGCTGGCTCACGGGCGTCTTACGAAAGCAGTGGCTCCGATATCCCACTACGCAGATAATTATGAGGTGTCGCTAGAAGCCTCCATCTTATATCAGGTCGACCTTGGCCAGCCACGGGCATCGTCTTGGACGAGCATACAAATAACCTTAGATGTTCTTCACATCACTTCCATACTAGACCACTATATTCCCCCCCCTGTTGAATATTCCATCATCTGCTATGCTATCTGGCTTTCCATAAATAACTCCATATTTACATACCCCTTCACGACATTTGAGCAACAATGACGGTCTCCACTCTGCCCACCACTTCTTTAAACACGCGCAAGGCGAAGAGCTTTGTTTTCGGAGGACACATCGGGCCACAAAGCAAAAAAACGCTAGAAAAGCATGTACGACAGATCTTGAACGGGCCCAATGCAGAATGGATGCTGGATACGCTGATCGACTTGCCGCGGTACTGGGAAGCCGTCATAGAGAAGATCCCGGAAATGGCCGGGACGATGCAGGGTGCCCGTCTACTGGCCGATCTCGAGTCGTGGCTCCGAAATGGAACAGCGGCCGACGACTCTATAGCCTCAGACGCGGAGATACCGGATATCTGGATAGGCTTTATGATGATCGCTATTCAGCTTGATCAGTACTGGCGCTATCTGGAGTTTCGATTCAACGGCCCGGCTGGAGGCGTGGACGACCCGCAGGCAGAGTTGGTGCAGCAGCATCAGTCTACCGGAAGCGACAAGGTCGAGACAGTGGGTTTCTGTGCTGGGATGATCGCCGCCGTAGCTGTTGCAAGCTCCCATAACCGGCGGGACTTTGAAAAGTACGGTGCCGCGGCACTACGCATCGGGGTCATGATGGCAGCCCTGGTAGGCGCCTGTGAGGAGTGGAGTAAGGGCCTCGGCAAAGGAGGATCCGTCTCGTTGGCTACAGCGTGGAGGACCCCCAGGCAGGGCGAAGATATGGCGCGCATTATCGCGTCCACGTCTCCCGATGCCTACGTCTCCGTGCTCTTTGACGAGTCTCGAGCCACCGTGACGACGTCGGAGCGCCTCGCGCCAAAGCTGATAAGGCAGCTTCGGGCAGCAGGTGTCACGACGATACCGCTCGCCTTCAAAGGCCAACTCCATACGCCCGGTGCGGAGCGGGAACGCCATACCAACGCTCTGATCGAAATATGCCACGCGATGCCCGAGCTACAGTTTCCGGATGCTGCCGGTCTGGCATTGCCAACTTACCTCGACCACCCCGAGGGGAAGCCGGTCTCGGCTGAAGAAGTCGACCTGATTGGTATGGTGTTGCGCTCCATCCTGGCGAATCAGTTAAGCTGGTCCAGTACCGTCTCAAGGCTTGTGGCGAACGGAGAGGATGTCTCACTCATTGCCTTTGGGCTCGACCGCCCTGTGCCGGCCACCGTTTTGGGCCGCTTTGGCCCGAAACAGGTGCATTTCGAGGACCTTGAGGACTACATAAACAAGTCTCTAGAATCCTCACCCAGACTCCGTCAAATCAACGACACCGGTAACCACTCGAACGGTCTCGTGCAAGGTCAGTCCGCAGAACCGAGCAAGCTGGAAGAAGACCAAGAAGACGTGATTGCGATAGTGGGCATGTCCGTGAAGACGGCGGGTGCCGACGACCTGGAAGCGTTCGGGGAGATGCTCAAGACCGGGGCATCGCAGCACGAGGTGATTACGCGCGAACGGATGATTCATGACATGATGTACCGCGAAAACGCCGACGCTGACCCCAAGAGGAAGTGGTATGGTAACTTTATGCGCGACGCGGACGCTTTCGATCATAAATTCTTCAAGCGCAGTCCACGTGAATCGATGGCTATAGACCCGCAAGGCCGACTCTCGCTGCAAGGGGCGTACCAGGCAGTCGAACAATCTGGGTATTTCAACGAATTGGCAACTACCAGCGCGTCTGAGCACAAAAGACGGAAGCACGTAGGAGTTTACGTCGGCCTCTGCTCTTTCGAGTACGAGATCAATATTGGCTGCCACCCGACAAGCGCGTTCACGGCGACCGGGGGCCTGAGAAGCTTCATCCCCGGTCGATTGTCGCATTATTTTGGTTGGACCGGGCCGGCAATGACGGTCGATACAGCATGCTCGTCGTCGACGGTGGCACTTCACACTGCCTGCCGGGATCTGCTGTCGGGCGAAGTCCCGGCCGCGCTCTGCGGTGGCGTCAACGTCTTGACAAACTTGCAATGGACACAAAACCTTGCCGCCGGTAACTTTATCAGCCCGACGGGCCAGTGTAAACCCTTCGATGCCGATGCCGATGGTTACTGCCGCGGTGATGGGATCGCCTATGTGTTCTTGAAGAAGCTATCTACCGCCGTAGTCGACGGCAACATGGTCCTGGGCACGATACGCGCTACGGGTGTCAACCAGAACCTCAACTCCACGCCGCTGTTTGTCCCCAACGTACCTTCGCTATCGACACTGTTCAATGACGTGATTCGAAAGGCCCGCGTGGAGCCGCGTGACATTTCGTTAGTCGAGTGCCACGGCACTGGCACGCCCGTCGGAGACCCTGCCGAATACGAAAGCATACGTATGGCTGTAGCCGGTCCCTTGCGCGATACCGTTGTGCCCGTTGGCTCGGTCAAGGGTAACGTTGGCCATACCGAAGGCGCGTCTGGCGCCGTGTCCTTGATCAAGGTCCTTATGATGATGAGAGACGGTTTCATCCCGCCCCAGGCTAGCTTCAGAAGAATGAATCCTCATATCCACGCGCAGCCATCAGACATGATGGAGGTGGTCACGTCGTTGCGTCCCTGGCGAGAGGACCGGAAGGTCGCCCTCATCAACAACTACGGCGCCTGCGGAAACAACTCGAGCGTGGTAGTTGCCTACACGGCTCACAAACCTACCAGACCCCTTTCGGCCGGGTCGCCGCCGGCGCCCCGATTCCCCTTCTGGATCTCAGGCCTTGACGCCCGTAGTATTGCGGCTTATAGCACTGTACTAGCGCCCTACCTACGATCGCACACTGGGCCCGAAGATGGACAAGCGACGCTCGCCGATGTGTCGTTCAACATGAAACGACAGTCAAATCCCAGCTTGCCTCAAGGGCTAATCTTCAGCTGTACTTCATTAGCCGATCTACAGGACAAGCTTTCTCAGGCAGCCTCAGCTACCACGAACACAGCTACTAGCATCGGCATTGCCCCAGTGAAGCCCGAGAGGCCCGTCATCTTGTGCTTCGGCGGTCAAGTGTCGACCTTTGTTGGGCTTGACCGCGCATTGTACGAAAGCGTAGGCGTGTTACGGCATCACCTGGACCAGTGCAACGTCGCCATCACATCCCAGGGCCTGGATAGTATCTACCCCGACATTTTCTCATGCAAACCTATACAAGATGTAGTCAAGCTCCAGACCGCGCTCTTCGCTATGCAGTATGCCTCCGCCAAGAGCTGGATAGATTGTGGGCTCATCGACAAGGTAGTATCTGTCGTAGGCCACAGCTTTGGCGAGATAACGGCACTCTGCATAGCGGGCGTGCTGAGCCTGGAAGACACAGTTAAACTAATCGCTGGTCGAGCTAAGCTGGTACGGGACGCCTGGGGGCCTGATACAGGCGCCATGATGGCTGTCGAGGCTGACGAGGCACTTGTGCATGATATTCTGAAGGAGTCAAACCTCAGATCCGACGGGTCGGCCGACATTGCCTGCTATAATGGTCGCCGCAGTTTCACTGTCGCTGGATCGACACAAGCCATTGACACTTTTGGCAAAACGCTAGCTGAGAAGAGCAGGATGGTCGAGGGGGTCAAGAGTAAGCGTCTGAACGTCACCAACGCTTTCCACTCCACATTGGTAGAGGGCCTCGTGGACCGCCTGGGGGAGCTCGGTAAAGGATTGATATTCAACAATGCCGTCATTCCGATAGAACGTGCCACCGAGCATGGCGATCCGTCGGCCGAACTGGACTGGGGCTTTGTCGGCTCCCATATGCGCCAACCGGTCTTTTTCGATCATGCCGTACAGCGGCTCATTAAGAAGTACCCGCAAGCCATCTTCCTCGAGGCGGGTTCCAGCTCCACCATAACTGTCATGGCAGCCCGCGCACACGCCCAAGCGGCCTCCAAGACTTCTGACGCGCTCCACTTCCAGTCCGTGTCCATTACGAATACCAAGAAGGGTTTCGACGGACTCACGGATGCAACTGTGGCCCTCTGGAAACAGGGCCTGCGCGTGTCTTTCTGGGCACACCACCGGCTCCAAACAGGCGACTATGCGCAGCTCCTCCTACCGCCATATCAGTTCGAGAAGACACGCCATTGGCTCGAGCTCAAGTCGCCCAGGGAGGAGGTCATCAAGGCGGCCCAAAAAATGATCGCCACTGGAGGCAATGAGCTGCTGGCGGGAGGACCGGGACGGCACGACCACGAGGACCCCAAGACCCTACCTCTATGGACTTTCATCGGCTTCCAGGACGATCCAGCCAACAAAGGGCACAGCACCAAGAAGCAGGCGAAGCTGGCGCGGTTCCGTATCAATACGATCTCGGACAAGTACCAGCGTCTTTTCTCGACCCACGTCATCGCCCAGACGGCGCCCATGTGTCCCGCCACGCTCGAGATCGATATGGCCATCGAAACCGCTTTCAGCCTGAATCCGAACTGCAGATCGAGTGGGTACTCGGCGGTGGTACGCGATATGCTCAGTCATTCACCCATATGCGCCGACTCGACGCGCGTCCGCTATATCGACCTAAAGCCACTCAACAATGCCGAAACGGAGTGGTACTTCACCATACACAGCGTCGGGGATTCCACTGCGCTCGCCACCGAGAAGCACGCCGAGGGGCGCGTCCACCTGTGCTCGCCCTCCGAGCCGTCCTTCCTCCAGGAGTTCGGGCGCTACGAGCGCGCGGTCAGCCACGCGCAGTGCCGGGCCGTCCTACAGCTGGGTCCGAGCGACGAGGGCGTGGAGGCGCTCCAGGGCCGCAACGTGTACCGGGCCTTCGAGGGCGTCGTCGACTTCGGCCCGGTGTACCACGGCGTACGGTCCGTGGTGGGCCGCGATGGCGAGAGCGCCGGGGTCGTGCACAAGCGTCACGGCGGCGACACCTGGCTCGACGTCCCCAAGGCCGACTCGTTCGGCCAGGTTGCGGGCATGTACGTGAACCTGCTGACGGACCTCCCGGCGAGCGACATGTACGTCGCCACGGGCCTCGAGCTGACGATGCGCTCGCCCAAGGTCCAGACCGTGACGGATGGCCGGGAAAACGGTCCCGGTGTCTGGCACGTGCTTGCCCGCCACGCGCGCCAATCCGACAAGGCCTACGTGACGGACGTCTACGTCTTCGACGCCGCAACGGGGGCGCTGGAAGAGGTCATCATGGGCCTCCGATATGTTCGCGTCGCCAAGGCAACGATGGGTAAGATACTAGCGAGGGTGACAGTAGATAAGTCGTTTGTGAGGAGCACCGCAGCGTCGCCTGCCCCTCCTGTTACCACCCTTTCCCCGTCTATCAAGACCGGGAGTCCCCGCCCAGACGCAAAGGTACAAAGGGCCAGTAGCAGAAAGGCAAAGGCTACCGGCAGGCACGATATCACAGAAGAAGTGCGCAATGTAGTCGCTAACGTTTCTGGTATCGAGGCCAGCGAGATGACGCTCGATAGCGAGATGGCTGACCTGGGAATCGATTCGTTGATGGGCATGGAGCTGGCACGCGAGGTCGAGAATACCTTCAAATGTACGCTCGACCAGGCCGAGCAGATGGAAGCCACAAATCTTCGCCAGTTCATTGCCTGCGTGTCGAATGCTTTGGCCAGGGCCGGAGAGGGGTCCGGTGTGGAACACGAGGAGGAGGAGGAAGTCAGCGACGACAATGAGAGCGACGATGACTCGACTGCCACCGGAGAGGGTGACAGCACGACCCGGGACGATGACACAGCCTCTGATATCTCTACTCCAGATGACGTGTCAGGCTTCACCGCCGCCAAGAGGTTAGTCCCTAGCTCTCTGTCAACTCCGGCCTCAACAACTGATGCATCTGCCGCAGAAGCGAAAGTGCTTAATAGGGGCGACGTAGCGGCGCGTGAGGCAGATGCAGAGCGCCTAGTGGCTGCCTACACGACAGGATGGGAGTCAGCCCTACTCGAGGCCGCGACAGACCGTATCACCACCACCCGCACCGGTAGGGGAGCCGCGGTGGTTGTGACAGGCGCATCGGGCAGCCTTGGGACACACCTTGTCCAGACCCTCGCCGCGCGGTCGGATGTCGCGACTGTCGTGTGCATTAACCGTCCTGTCAGCAACGTGCCCGCCGACAAGCGGCAGGCAGATGCGATGTTATCGAGAGGCATCAAGCTTTCCGCCGCCGCGAGCGCGAAGCTGCGGGTGTATGACACCGACACCTTCAAGCCGCAGCTCGGTCTCCCGGCCGAGGAGTACGCCTGGGTGGCGCGACACGGCACCCACATCATCCACAACGCGTGGCCGATGAGTGGCACGCGGCCGCTCAAGGCTTACGAGCCCCAGATCAGGGTGATGCGCAACCTGCTGGACCTGGCGCGCGATATGGCGACAACCACCGCCCCACGCAAGATCGGTTTCCAGCTCGTCTCCTCCATTGGCGTGGTCGGCTTCTCGGACGGGCCCCACGTGCTCGAGCAGCCCGTGCCCATGGCCGCGGTGATGCCCAGCGGATACAACGAGGGCAAGTGGGTGTGCGAGCGCATGCTCACCGAGACACTGCGTCGTCACCCGCGGCTCTTCCGGGCCTCGGTGGCGCGACCGGGCCAGATCTCCGGGTCGACCGCCAGCGGCGTCTGGAATCCCGTCGAGCACTTTCCCTTCCTGGTGAAAAGCGCCCAGGCGCTCAAGGTATGGCCCGACCTTCAGGGGGTGCTGCATTGGCTGCCCGTGGATCGAAGCGCGGGCGTCATGGTCGACCTGCTGAAGATCGACGATCGCGATGGGATGGCGGAGGCTTGTCCGGTATATCACATCGACAACCCCGTCGGCCAGCCGTGGAAGGACATGTCGACGGTTCTGGCAGCCGCCCTCGGTATACCTCCCCACAGCATCATTCCTTTCCAAGACTGGATCAAACGGGTTCGCCAGTCGCCTCTCTCCGAGAAGGAGAATCCGGCCGCCCGAGTCATCGGTTTTCTCGAGGGCCACTTCGAGCGCATGGCCTGCGGTGGCATCATCTTGGACACGCAACGAGCAAGTGAGCACTCTGAAACCATGGCCATGCAAGGGCCAGTAAGTGATGAGGTGGTGCGGTCTTATGTGTCGGCTTGGAAGACGTCAGGCTTTCTCGACTAGTTTGTAGTGGACATAGTTTTCTAACCTTTCCTTCCCTTTGGATAGCCGGTCGTTATAACATCATTAGGAGTCAATTATATACGCGCAAGACATAGAATTGAAATGGTCTTTTACCGAAATCGTCTTTCAACGTTGTGCTTTGCCCAAATTAGAGTGATACTCTTCTGAATTTCGCCTCCAGAAGTATGTAATACTTCCACTGTAGCATCCTCTGTGTGGTCCATCTCTATCAGATTTAGTGTAGGGGCAGCGGCCCGCGTTGTTAGGTTTAAACAGAATTTAGCTAGCAAACAACAATTACGTCTGTAGGTTCAAAACTAGGTACCTAGAGGTACCTATACCACCACCGATTAGCGACTTAGTACTTAGGTAGGTTTAGAAACGAACTTATATGCTGTTAACACCCCAATATCGGAGAAAGCGAGCTGGTGAAGTTTTGGGGTTTATAAATAAACACCAACAGCTTTAATCCGTGGACCAGTCTTCTACCCCACAATACCACTTTCTACAAGAGCACTTGCCAAAGATTCACCTCAAGATCAACGACGGCCAGAATGGCCAGCGACACTACATATACAGTGGAGCCTAAGGAAGCTCACACACATACTGTCATCTTTCTGCATGGTCGCGACAGCAATTGTAAGGAATTTGCTGACGAACTCTTCGAGAGTGAGGCATCCGAGCCACTTGACCAGCCACGAACGCTCCAAGACCTTTTCCCGAATATCAGATGGGTGTTTCCCAGTGCGCCCTCTCTGCAGTCCAAACGCTTTGGTACCGACATGTCACAATGGTTCGACATGTGGTCCGTTGAGAACCCGGCGGAACGCCCAGAGCTACAACATGCCGGACTGCATCAGAGCATCAAACAAATCCTCGGAGTCATAAAGAAAGAAGAGATTTTAGTGCCACGAGAGAGAATCTTCCTTGCTGGAATCAGCCAAGGGTTCGCAACGGCGATAGCAGCCTTTCTTGCGGATGCGCCAAAGAGGTTCGCTGGATTGATAGGACTGTGCAGCTGGATGCCGGCTGCATCACGCACCGAGGGCTACCAAAGATTTGAGGACACGGCAAATATTGAAATTCTCGCCAGTACACCTATCTTCCTCAGCCACTCGGTAGATGACAATGTCGTGCCAATAAAACATGGCCGAGAACTCAGAAATACCCTTCAGTCACGGCGGCTTCAAGTGGAGTGGGGGGAATACGAAGATGGCGGACATTGGGTTAACGAACCTCAGGGCATAGATGATATTGCTCGCTTTATGAACAAACACATGGCTTGTAACTACTTGGAGTCACCTGAAGAATAAATTCGAAGTCCACCATCGTGCCACACAAGAGATATTGGGCATCTAGTTAGTGCTTGCCTAACATATGTGCTTCCAGCTTCACATAGGGTTGCGCCTTGTGGAGGAAATTGTTTTCAAGTTCTACTTCCACTTAGATTAGATTCACAGCGAACAATTGAAAGAGTGTTTTGCGGAGTTAGTTGTCCATGCAGGGCTTGTTTACCTCTCTGCTAATAACTAGGTATTAATACCTGTATAGACTGAGTATTTAACGTACCCCGGACGGTGGACACGCATCAAATTTCGGTTCTTTTCCGTTTCGTTGTCACAATCGGCCGCCACAACCACTTCCTTGTACCAGTAGCTTGTGCTAATGGGAACAAGTCACCAATCACCCCTTTTGCTTCATTTAAGGTTGTCATTATGGATATTGATATTGGTGGCTCTGAACTTGAATTATCCTATATTATTTCAAAATTCTCTTAAAATATCGTCCAGCTTTGATGGAGTAAAAGTTACGTGAAGAACTCCTCTTCCTGTAGGTCGCCAGTGGTATGCAGGACCCCCAAAACGTCTAGTCCTAGAGCCTTCCATACCAACTCTTGAATATCTGTATGCGAAATCCGGCAAAATCCCAATCGTTTGAAGACCAATTCCTCACATCAACCCATCTCCACATTTGGTGAGATAAATGACTAAGGGAGGTACCACATATGAAGGAACGTGAACTGAATCACCTTAAGAGTCGTGAATAGTGAGTGGACGGGGTCGTTATGCTGTCTCACGGTTCTCGGTCCCTCCAGCCGGCGCAACCGTCACTCTTCTCGTTTTGTTGGTACTCCGGTGGCTGCCGACGCCGTGGATGATAGGATTCGCCTAACTGGGAGTAGCGCAAAGGCTGTAATTCATAGGCGAACTGCGGCTTGGACTCGTCTATCTCTGTGCGTTCTTCATCCTGGGGTTTGGCTGTCGCTTTATGATGCGTGTCCACGATGAAGACCTGAATAGCTGATGAGGCGAAAGATACAAGCGTTAACACTCCGATACCAAGCGCCACTGCTTCCATATCGACTTCACAGCAATTCTGATATTTCAATGGAAATGTTGATTGTCATTGTGGGGGTACGGTATGTGGTGTGTGTCTGGTAATTGAATGGATGCGCTGGTGATGTTTTTTATGGGCAGCTGTATTAGACCAAAGAAGCTTGAGCAGTGAGTGAATAAGGTAGAGCGGGCTCTCCTTATCTGTATTGAAACTTTATAAGGGTCTAGCGAACGTAGCAAAGGTGGCGGTGCTGCGCACTTGAGCACCTTAATTAAGTGTAATGAAATCTTAAATTTACAGGTACTGAAGCAGTACGGGTAGCATTTCAGCCGAGTCAGCCAATAAGCAGCCAGTATTTACATGTATAAGAGCTATGGAATTTCACTGAGAAGTCAGAAACAAGGGGCATCCAGACCTAGCCACCTTTACAAACATAGTATATTTTACTTAGTTCTTGGTTGATTTTTTAATTGAATCATATTTCATTCCTTTCGATCAAGATCCCCCTTCATTTAAGTGATATTTTCTAGCCCTGGATGCGTATTCGATATTGACCAGCCTATTACCTCCCTGGACAAACCCCGGAATATGTGAAAAAGTCACCCAGGTCAATTCAGGACAAAAGACTAGAAACCGGATTTTCGCATCGCATGATAACGGTAATTAGGCCACCTTATTGGTACAGTTGACATCATCATATTCATGTGTAGATTGATATGAGTGAGGGAGTCCAAGCGGGCAGAGCTCAGCATCGAAAGGATGTAGTCCATTTCACCACACAAGCCCCATTTAAGGCCCCGAGTCACAAATCCATCATTTCCGTTTCATATAATATAGAACCGTTAATTCTACGCATTTGACGCCCCGACACATACCCCTAACAAGCCTTGTATTATACGCCTGCTGTTCTGTATCGACGCTTATGTCACCTTAGTCAACGACACATAGCACCGAACGGGGTTCTTCGTGATCGAGTCATACGAATCCCGAGAGCGTAACTCGTCTGAAAGCTTATGAAACTCAAAATTCCACACTAGTAACGCCAGCACAATGCGTACCTCAAGGTATGCTAAACGCCTACCGAAACAACCACGTGGACCGAGACTAAACGCCAACATCGGTCCACTTTGGGCGTTATACACTACGTTTCCGTTCTCGTCTGTCTTCAGCCAGCGTTCGGGCTTGAAAAGATGCATGTCACTCGGGTCCCAGGATCCGTAGAGTCTCTTCTCGCGCGACGACGGACTTCGGGCGTGTTCTGGTATGGGGATAGCCGGAGATGTGTAATCGGGACCATCCGAAAGCAGGAATACTGCGGTTCCCTTAGGGATTTTGTGTCCTAAGATGTCGGTATCAATGACAGCCTGACGTACTGTAACCGGCAGGGGTCCGTCGTAACGTAGGGACTCCTCTAGGACCTAAACATTTAGAGTCAGTTGTCGCTATTTGGAGCGTGATATGTGAGGGTTGCAGAAGCTTCTGGACATTATCTTGGCCCAAAAAGGAAAGCATGCCATCTGAAATTGCTAAAACAAAACGAAAGTGACTCCGAGAATTCCTTACGGCATCGAGATACGGGACCGGCGTCTTCCAAAGTTCCACTATAGTCGGCTGTCTGCCCTCGGCATGCGCCTTCAAGTACGCCGTGCGAAGAGCCGCCCGCAATTTGGTCTGAACCTCGGGATAATCCGTAATGTTCTTGACCATCCCTGTTCAGGCAGAAGTAATTAGTTCAGTCTCACACCATTATATCTGCATCATGGAGAGAATTAAATGCATGGGAAACTGCCAATCAGATTTCACTTACACGCTAGCGCAGTCGAACTCGTATCGTGACCGCTACATCACGCTCGGAGTCAGTTATCGCAATTCGGAGCGTGAGGTGTGAGGATTTTAGAATCTTCTAGGCACTATCTTGTCCCAAAAAGGAAACCTTGTGCTCTAGAAATTGCCTAAACAAGAAGAAAATAGTTCTGATAATTACTTACGCAACGACATATCCAAAAAGCTGATGAACGGTTAACAATAAATTCCTTTTATTTGGTAGAGACGAGCCTTACTTCATCGTGAATCCGCGACGAGTGGAAAATTGGTTCTCGTCCGACCTTTTCTGCCGCATTCATTTCTCGCTGTAGAATATGGTCCATAGCTGATCGCGTCCCGCTCTCGCCCTTGCGAAGGCGCACGACAGCCTATATATAACACTGGAGTCAATAATTTCCACTTATAGTAAGAACCTCTCGGGGTTTCGGGAGCTTGCAGGAGTAGCAAGAGCAGAATATGCCCGTTGAGGCAATTCGTGTCTCTGAGACATGCCAAAAGGGGGAGTAAAAGACTCCAGCGGCTTACCTTGTCGATCTCGTCGCGAAGGAACTTATCCTTCCGAGAAAAGCTTTTGGCCAACGTTGGGCTCGTCAGCATCTGGATTCGATGCATCAATTTGGGAAAGGGGGTCTTGAATTGTTCTCCGAGGTGAAGTTCGATTACCTCAGTGGCCGCGATGTCTGGCAAGGTAGGAAGTTCTGGGAAGGCAACGGTTCCGTCGGCGTTAGTCGTGGGGCTGTAACCAGGCTTGGAATGAAGAAAATCCAATTGGTTTTTGACAGTGCTCTGATCGTCTTCCAACCCGAAGGCGGCAGCATTGATGATATCGATCGCCGCGTCGAATATATCCCTACGCGCATTGAACGGCCGACCTTCTCCTAACTCGGCCTTGAGAGTCCACAGGTCGACAAGAGCCATTGTTTTGGCGTAAATTTGCGGTGCAGAAACCTGGAGGGACGGTGAGCTTATTTGTCATCCCTGGTTATTAGAGGGACTCGCCTCATGTAAAAAGTTAGGCGTCATCAGGTCTCGTATAAGGTCCTTATTTCCCTTAAATCGAGGATCCCACGATGACATTGCAATATGGTGGTTCGGGACCACGCTAGCGAATGTACTCGTGTTAAAAGGACCTCGATCAAATTCACGAGTGCGTCTTAGCAAGATATCTGAAGACTCTCGGAAGTCGGAAAGGATCAGACCAGGTTTTTGTAATGGTCCCATCCAGACTTGAGTGAGCTGCGTGCATAGAAACACGTTAGTCGAGATCTTTAAGTTCCACATCATAGAACTTGCTAGATTATACGAAACAAGGAGACTGAGGTATCAGGCACGGAAGGTTTTTATACACACCGCGGAGTTATGCTTCTTCGGATGCTCCAAGAAGAACGGTCTTGTCTTCCCCGTGGTGCGTAACATAGAGATCATCTCAGGAAGATTTCCGAAAAGGCTCTTCTTCGCGCTGTCATCGTAGGGAATACCTGGAATAGGTTTCGGCAAAGCCCAACGGTAGGCAAAATATAGCGCCGCCAGGATAGTGACGATGTAGAACGGAGTATTGCCCATACTCAGACTTGCTGGAATATGAGGCGTCATACTAGCCACAAACACCGGGGTCAAGTGATAGATGCAGCGAAGATGGCGTCGAACGTTGAGATACAATCGATAGACGTTGGTTAAAATGGCCTAAACAGGATGACTAGACTAGCGAACTTATTAGTTAGATACCATCCTTCCCGTAAGAGGCTATATATGTCTCACGCATTATGGAACCGTGTGTTCTACCATGTACTTTCGACATTCATTGAATAAATAGGAAGTGGTGTCCGCGGACTCCGAGCCGGGTCGTCTAGTGTGACACAGCGCTCAGGGACGAGCAGTCTCTTCTGTCTCGTAGAGTAGCAAGCAAAAGATGACCAAAGCAAAGGGCTTCCTTCCCCAATGTACTATGCGTGTAAAAGACATTGACGTACCCACCTTTCATTGTTGGTTTAAAATATGTCCTCTGTCATTGGAAGGACCAGGATATATACGATGCCGGCACAACTTATGACCCGTTTTAAAGGCAACAAGAATATGTCAGTGAAATAGGGCCGACCCTTCTAATTCACCCCGTTGCCATCGGTTCAATACGATACGGTGTGACTATCCGACAGTGAAACCTGAGGGAATACATCACCGTCCGCTTTGCTTTTATCTTATCAAACGAGTATCCAAGTCAGGTTTCATGTTCTTGCTGTCTATAGTTGCTAATGCGAGTGTCTCGACAGAATAGAGAAAGGCGTGTTGCTTACTGTAAAGACTTTGCCAAGAGGCCAAGACAACCTATGGGTGTGCGCCAAGAGTACAGTCCATCGCGAATACGGTAGGTGATGAAAAAAATAAAAGAGAAAAATAACTCCGAATCGGGGAATCGAACCCCGGGCTTGACGGTACTTTTAATCTTATGATTTGAACTTAAGATGTAAATTGAGAGCGTCAAATGTTAGCCACTACACCAATTCGGACTGATGACGGACTCGGTTAATTCACAGTACCTACATGTCGGGGTCATTAGTATACCAACAAGAAGTCGGCATTGCGTAATTGCACCAATACGATGTGCACAAGGACGAACACATGACGTGATTGGTTTCCCAAATTCTAGAAATAGTATCCTGCTGTGAGAACCTCTACTTACAATCTCTCACAAGCTTCTATCACCAAGGCCGAGGAGGGGAGGGATACCGGGCAACCCGATGTTACGATTGTGTTCGGGGCCGTGGTATTGATCCTCCGCTGAATGCGACCCGCGCCCGCCATGCCGATTCTAGGTCGAAGAGGGTCTCAACCACGTGGTTCTTAGCTGCATATTTGTACATCCCCGGCCTGCACGCATACAGTAGTGTAGCATCATTGGGCCCGCATCCAGTTGACGGTAACCCTCAGGTTGAAGAATGGCATCTCCTATTGTCGGCATCAGTCCCTTGCGCTCCAACAAGACGCTAGATCATAACGGCAATTATGGGATTGATAGTGACGAACACCACTAATCCACGTTATACTGAAGTGTACAGATAAGAGTGACGGCCCCCTTTTGTCACAGCTTACCCTGAAAAGGAACTATCATAACACAAACAACCATGTCCTAGCCAAGTCGGCCATGGGTTTGCGCGCCATTATCCACAGGCTACGAAGACTACGGAACACTGCTGTCCGTATGTAAATCCTCCACCACCACATATTCCCCGAATGCCACTGAAATAGGACCGCTGAGTCTAGGAAAGGTTCAATTCGTTTCTATATGATGAACTAGAGTGTATACGACACACTCCTTATTCGCTAGAACCACAGTCAACACATATAATTGCCAAGGGTGGCGGTCTCATTCGTCGAACTCCAGACCTGGGACTGCTAATAAAGATATCCAAAACATCGCTTATGTAATTAACAGGACAAAGATTATCCCCTAACAAAGAGAAGTGGTGGAAGCGAGCATGAAGAAGGCGGAGAAGAAGCCAAAGCCCGCAGACCACCCTAACTAACATCTATAATCTGCAAGCTAGAGCTGTCATTTCTAAATATTACAGCAGACGTGGCAAACACACCCGAGACAGCAGTTGACAGCATCCGAACGAGCGTTCCTGAGCTCCTCCTTAACACGTGCCCCGAGAGGAGTGGGGGGGACACGGTGTACCTCCTGGGTATACGGATTCCCCCCCGGGACCTGGTAAGTGTAGGTTGTGGTGTTCGCGTCTACGTTGGCTTTGGACTGCACCGGGGGCGGTTGAGACATTTCCATCGATGGCGCGGTCGGTGGCGCCTGGGTGATTATACCCCCACCAGCGGAGGGGGGAGCGGTCGTGGATTGGCTATATCTTGCGTCAAACCCACGTCTTGAGGACCGAGAACACAACAGAGAGCTGCTGGGACTTACGTAGCCCCTTGAGCAGGGGCGGCGCTAGATGTACTGGAACTCATGATCGATTATGAGTACAATCGTCTCGCCTAGTGGTGTTCGGGAAAAGAAAAGCTTGTAGAAAGCGGTATATAGAGCAAGCAGGGTCCGGAAGGCTGAGATGGTAGTTGAATGTTAAATGGCGATATATCTCGAACTCGTTAGGTAGTAGACTCTAGGATCTCGTAGCTTTATATGCGTCACGACTCTTAGTCTCGCCCCCAACTTCAAAAACTTGTTTGATGCACAAGCACAATTATGAGGTTATTAAGTGGCTTGTTCTCCCGATCAACCCAAATATTAATACATTCGCGAATAGCTGCCTCAAAGCAAGGAGATTTCGAGGCGTACAGGAGAGGGCCATGTCCGAATTAGTGGCTGAAAGGCCAACATAAAGTGATGGGTATCTCTTGTTAGACATGATCTGATTGTCTCCCAGTCCGAAATAAATGAAGCGAGGAGTATAGATGAAAATAATGGTAGACTGGAAGTCATCGGTTATTCAAGCCCTCTCGGTTCAGCATCTCATGGGATGAATCTTGTGCTTCTTAGCGGCATTACCATGAAGGGACCATTCGATAAATTCGCCGTCAAGGCACCGAAGACAAGCGTAAGGCATGTTGGACGATGGTACCAACTACAACTCAAGGCCAGACCAAAGAGGCAAGCGGCAATGTATAAGGACATCGTGATGGAGAGTTGTAGAGTGGCACAACATAAGTAGGTAAAACCCCCTTTAGTGATGTTATACCGGTTGAAAAGGGATTGCAGTCAATTGGGGAAATGGCCCATAGCTTCTCGGATGTTACTTGCCAAGCCAAATACCATTTCGTAGCGAACGGGCAAGGTGCAATGAAACCAAGGGATCAATACCCTACCTTACACATTGGCAAGATCGTACTCCTGCGGGAGTAGACTTTTCCCTCAACCCTGCTGGGTAACACATCTAATGCCCTCCCTACACTCCTGTTAAAGCCCGGGGGTTTTAAGCCTCGAGAGGTCGTGAGACGAAAAGAACACTTATGTACGGTGTCATAAGAGGGTATCGTGTTGTCTGCTAGATTCAAGGGCCAAGGCAGGAAGGAGGTATGTGTAAGGGTCAGTCTTCAAGAGGTAGTCCGAGTGGAAATAAATTATCAACATATTTTTTGAAACGTACTATGCGTTCGAATGTATTACAACTTACTCATAGGTTATGATCCGGTGCCTCGGGCCTCCCTTGCCTCAATATCTGGGCTGTGTAGTCGTTGGCGTTAGTCAATACGGACAACGAATTGATGTAAGATAGGTAGAGGGATTACTCTCATAGCAGTATTATTCATGGGTAAGCTGTAGAACGCAACAGTCCACGAACAAGACGTAATTGTTATAACAGAGTCATATGCTGGGAGTAACCACAACCCAAAGCGAACGAGGTAAACGTTAGCTGTGTGCGTCAAGACCAGAGAGTATGATTGCCACCTATGCAAGGCGCCACACAACACGCCGCACACCAACCAACCCATCAAAGCATTGAAACGGACGTCGAACCTGAAATCTCACATCATCCGAAACTAGAGCCTTCAAATGATGCAAGGGGCGCAGCCCAATCACGGTCGAGTCCAAACCAAAGGCAACATCAGCAGTTTGTTCTAAATAGACGCTAGTACGGCCGATGACGACGAATTTACGGTATCCCATCATCAATAGAACTTCACAAACCGCTTCGCTCCACAGATGCCTAGATATTTATGTTTGTAGTCCCTGTCTCAAAAAGGGGTGCTTAGCGATTCATCGAACATTAATGCTATACGCCAATAAAACTAAAGTACCATTACAAACCCGCTTCGCAATGCTTATCCGGATATCTTCGCAATTATGAGCCACCACATATCAGCATTCAAACAGTACTCCCTCATCAATCATCAGCCATCACTGTCTTTGTCTGGCCCAAAAAGTCCCATCACCTCACCACAGTCTGCGTAACCCCGCCGCCGCCGACCCCACCCGGCCTCGCAACCGCATTCCTGGTGATGAAGTCGCGATTCTCGATCGTCACGCTCTTGGTCATATGATTGACCTTATACACGCCTACGAGACGCGCCGCGAGCTCGAACATGTTGTTCCGCAGCGAGATGACGATGAACTGTGCGTTCTTGGTGCGCTCCTTGATATAATTCGCGACGATGGAGACCTGTATATCACACATCAAACAATCTCGTTAGTCACTACCCCCAAAAACAAATAGACAGAGTGAAAAGGCGAAAGAAGGAGGGAGAGAGTGGCGTTGTGGTCACTCACATTCCGGAAATCCAAAGCAGCATCAATCTCATCCATAACATACAACGGGGTAGGTTTATAATGATGCAGCGCAAACACCAGCGCGAGACTTGAAAGCGTCTTCTCGCCACCACTCAGATTGCTAATGTTCTTCCAGCTCTTCTTGGGCGGCATGACGGAGAACAAGATCCCCTCACTGAACGGATCTAGGCTGTCGACGAGTTCGAGCTCCGCATTCCCGCCCATGGTGATCATCTGATACATCTCTTTCAAGCGAAGCGAGATGGTGCTGAAGCCTTCCATGAAGCCCTCCAGTCGCAGCCTTCGAAGATCATCGCACCGTTTCTTGGCAGAGTCGCGTTGTTGCACGGCGCTAGCCAAGTCAGAGGAGCGTGCACTATGTTCCTCGACGCGACGGCGGTATTCTGCCAGGACGCTGACGTCGACATTGACGTTCTGGGTCTTCTCTTCCAGAGCAGCGATCTCGGCCTTCAGCGCCTCCTTGCTCATATCCTTTAATTCATCATGGGTGAACCGTGGAAACTCCTCGGGCTGCTCAGCGGGGGTTTGCTCTTGTGATTCCTGCTCCTGCTCCTCGCCGTCTGTCTCAGTAGATTCCTGTGCCGCCTTCTTCGCCGGCACTTCACCCATCAGGTCGCTGACATTTTGTAAGACTAGCTTGCCCAGCTTCTCGTTCCAATAACGCAAGCGCTTCTGGTTTTCGACAAGAGTCTTTTGATTGTCCTCCAGTTGATTGCGCATCTCGATTTCGGATGCGCGTGTCTCGTTGAGTTCGGACGTCTTTTCGTCTAATTCTGCCTTCATGGAAGCAAGCTCCCGCTTCTTACCCCCAAGCGCCTCCTCAGCAGCCTCAACTTGGGCGTTTAGAGACTCCGATTTAGTTCCTTGGTTTTCTACCTCTTCCTCAAGTTGTTCGAGATCCTTGGCAGCAGTCTCCAACTCCTTGGTGGCCTTAGCGTGGTCTTTCTGGAGCTTTGTCTTAGACTTCTCAGCCTTGACTTTTTTTACTTCAGCATTGGAGGTCTCCTCGTTATGAGAGGAAATCTCCTCCTTTAGAGAGTCGACCTTTGCCCTCTGAGCTCGGAGTTTCTCACCGCCAACCTCCATGATCTTATCTTGCAGCTCCTTGATCTCGGCCTCCAAGCCCTCGGTTTCAGCGTGAAGTTTGGACACCTCCTTGTTTAATTTCGCAATTTCCTTCTGTAGAGCGGCTCTCCGGCTGTCATCGGACTCAGAGGGTTGATGTTCCTTGCCCAGCTCCTTAATTCGGCGCTGTGCATCTGCAATATTTTTCTCGGCGCTCTGCACCTCTAGTTTAAGTTTCTGCATTTTTGTGCTCAAGCGTGGGATTTGATCTTGGAGATCTCTTAAGCGCGTCTCATGCTCTCGTTGCTGATCTAGGAAATCTTGGAAGCGTTTCTCAAGTGTATCGCGGTCGCCCTCAAGTTTCACCACCTGCTCCTGAGTTGTATCAGCTACGAGTTTACTCGACATCAGCCCTCGTTTGACGGTCCTGCCACCACCTGACATGGTACCGCTCTTGTCAATGAGCTCGCCGTCAATCGTGACAACTCGCCATCTCTTAGCTCCGTATGCGATTCGGTTGGCTTGTGCCAGGTCCTTAGCGACCAATGTATCTTGGAGAGCATGGTAAAAGGCAGGTCGGAATTTGTCATCCTTGGCTTTTACTAGATCAAACAAACGTGGTGCGCCTTCGGGCGTCTGTATTGGCTGGATGTCACGTACACGCAACTTATCAAGGCAGATAAAGTTACCTCGCCCAAGATTTGTCTTGCGTAGATACTCGATGCACTGCTGTCCGGCCTCAACCGTGTCTGTCACGAAATTGTCGAGTGCACCACATGCTGTCGAAATAGCAACGTCATACGTCTCATCGATGGTGCCAAGGTTGCCGAGTCGGCCATTAAAGCCATCGATTCTTCCAGATTCCTTCATCCGCATCAAAGCTGTGAGTACGTTGCCGCGGTTTTGTGTTTGGGATAAGCTTGATCGAGCCTCGTCCGCCTTCTGCCTCGCGCGCGATACCTTTTCACGGACGTGGGGTTCCATCTTGGCAAAATTGTCAATCTCGGCTTCGACCTCTTTTGCCTCCTGCTCAAGCTTCGTCTTTTCAGCTTGACATTCCTCAAGCTCAGCAAGCTTCGCGGCGCGGCCGTCCTGTATAGATGCTATCTTCGTTTTCAGTTCATCCAGTGCCACAGCCCCTGCGTTTGCCTTCTCTGTTAAAATGACCATCTCGGACTCGGCAACAGCGATGGCCGACTGCTTCTGATTAATTTTCTCCTGCCATGGTTCGAGGGATTTCTGTTTGGCGGCGATCTGGTCGGAGAACACCTGTGTCTTTCCCTTTAGGCTCTCGCGAATTGTGGCGAGCTCTGCTTCCTCTTCTTGTACTTGCTGCTCTAGATTGACAATTTCCTCGGCACGTGAAGCAATCTCCTCAGTGCACTGTTGAATTGTCTCATCAGCCTCCTCCGCGGACTTCTCGGCGTTCTCGATGGTCTTCTGGAGTTTCTTCTGTTTGTCGGTCAGAAACTTGCGCTTCTCGTCGAATTTGACTCTCTCCTGTTCGAATTTGGAGACTTCCTTGACGAGAGCTTGCGCATCTTTCTCCTGCGCTTCAAACTCCTTGCTGCCTTTAGAATATGCCTTCTGGAGCTGCTTGATGATGTGTTCGCTGCCTTGATGTTTCTCCAGTTCTGCGTCGAGCTGAGCCTGCATCTGGCTAATGGCTTCCTCCGTAACGGCAACATTATCATTGCACTCGCCGATATACAGCTGGTATAGAGCCGACTGTTTCAAGGCGAGATCATTCTCATCTCTAATATAGGCCAGAGCCTTGTTCTTCTTGTCCTCAAGGCTGTTCTTTTCCTTCTCTACGTGCTGTACGCGGCCGCTCTTTTCCATGCATATCTCGTTAAGGGCCTCGACTTCCGTAGCAGCTTCTTCAATAGGAGTCTTATACTTAGATGTTCCAATGATATCCTCAAGATATTCCAGCAGGCCATCTTCGTGCTCATTAGCGGCCTTCGGCTTCATCTGTGCAATGGATTCAACCTCGCCTTGTAGAATGAGGAATCGTTTGTGGTCAAGATCGACTCCACGATCGCGCAGCAATGTGGTGACAATGGTAAAATTGGACTCTTTTCCGTTGATGTAATATTTGCTTGAATTGTTCTTGAAGACCTTTCTCGAGATGACAAGTTGGGAGTCAGGAATGATCTCGGTACCACCACCAGGCTGTAGTTAAATTAGTCCACTAGAATGAAAGGGCTAGAAGAGTTCAACTAACCAGGTCCATGACTTCTTGGAAGTGGACAGCCACTTCACAATGATCGAGATCAGGGTATTGGGCGGAATTGTGAATCAAAGCAGAAATCTTGCCCTGTCGCATCTTGCTTGCCCTGAAGCCAAAGACAAATAGGAGCGAATCGATAACATTGGACTTGCCAGATCCGTTGGGCCCGACGACCGAAGAGAAAGAAGCATGAAAAGGCCCAACTTCTTGGCGACCAGCGTAACTCTTGAAGTTGTTGAGGATTAGGTAGGTGATGACGATGCGCGGCTTGGGGCCCGTTTCCTCGACGACGGGCATGGCCACCTGGCGCGACTTCAAGACAATATCCATGGGCTTTTCCAGTATTGTGTCCAGGGGCCGGATGGGCTTCACCTGGGTCACGGTCTCGTCGCCGGGAGTGGGTGGCTCGTTGACGCTCTGGCTGGTTATATCTTCCAGGGGCGTGCCATGAACCTCGGATGGCTCTTCGGACGGCGCGGGCGTCGGGATAGAGGGCTGGGTATCTGGCGTTGGCTCGACGCTTGTCCTCCGCGGCGCCACGCTCTTGCGCTTCCGCGGGGATGGGGTCGGCTTCTTTGTTGGTGATTCAGGGGCTAGGATGGTGGCTGACGACTCTTCAGCAGCATCAGGAGCCTCAGTAGACTCGAGTATGGAGGACTCGGGGGCGACGCTCTTCCTCGATCGGCTGGCGCGCGGCGTCGCTGTCGTCGAAGGAGCAGCAGACTTCCGCCTGCTCTGAGTCTGGCGGCGAGCGCTGCGGCTCTCAGTCTCGGGATCGAACTCATCCTCGCTCTCCTCTTTGATCCTCCTGGCGGTGGTGTTGGCGACGACATCGTCTTCGTCGTCGGACTCGATGATGGCGGTACGCCTTGTGCGACGGGAGCTACGTGTGGACATGGCTAGATGATGATGTGTAATGAAATCGGACGGTTCGTTAGTTGACGTCGCCAGTATTTACCGGAACCGAAAATGTGTGTTTCCGCTGGCTGTCGGTTAGTATGATATGTTGGTCATTAAACAGTCAATTAGACAGTCGCCTGTTGCGATCGATAAGCGGAGGGGAAACGCCAAATATCAGAGTACCACGAAAATCGGGCTGTCGCACGTTCGAATCGGGAAGTAAATATAAACAAACCCCACCAAAAGTGTGGGCGGTTGTCAACACCCCTGCTCCTTCTATCCCTGTCTATTTAGGATCCAGCCGCGCTAGATATGCAACAAGGCAGTACCGAGCTATTGCATACACCCCCTTTATTCACCTATGCATGTATTTCCATGACAACGGGTACCTACCTACCTAGGTACTTCCTAGGTATGTATTGAATCTTCAAGCTCCAGTGCAAGCTCCAAGTCACTTTCCAAGGTTTTCACTTGCACCGTCGCAATCCCTTGCCAGGATTTATTGGCAACCCTCTCAGCATCAGCCACTCTGGCTTGACAATACAAACTGCCGCTATCATGATGGACTACTCGCAGTTTGACCGGGTGTTTGGCTCTGTGAACCCGTTCCCTTACAGCCGCACCGTCATTGTGAGCATTGAGGCGTCGCGTCGGAGTCTCGAAGGCTCCCTCTTCATAGATCGCGTGCTCAAGGCATTGAACCTAGGACAAGGTAATAGGACCGACACTGATTCGATAAATCATCCCAGCTGACCCGCGTCCCATAGTGGCAAAAACCTACCCGCCCAAGAACGAGAATGCTCTGCGCCTGTTGCACCAACACCTCCGCGACACCAATAACATTACCCTCCACCACAAGCTCTCCGTACTCTACTACCTACTACTCGATATCGACGCGCGATCTAGCAACGGCGAGGGCAAGGCTGAGTCCTTCGCCTCGCTCGCAGGCATCCCCGATCGCTACCAGACCTTCATGAAGGGCCTGTGGTTCATGGACACGCGGAACTTCGAGCTCGCCCTGGAATATCTCACCCACCCGTCGCTGATCTCCGACTTTGCCGACGACATCATCACGGTCCTAGTGCACCATGCCAAGGACAACGACTACACCCTCCCCCTCGCATACTACCACACCGTCCAACCCAGTATCCAGTCGTCTTCTGCCCTTCAATTACTGTTTGACGCCATAGCCCGCTCCAGCGTCTTGGAGGCCTTCGAATTCTCACGGTCGCACGCGGATTACATGCGCCGCCAGCTGTTCCAGAGGCTAGTGTCGGTCACACTGCAGCCTGGACTGGAGGAGGCCGCTGAGGGAGCTTTCGAGCTTACGAGCCTTCCATTCGACGCCGACGAGGAGCAGTGGTTCAAGGAATACCTGGAAAGCGGCGAGGGCAAGAGACTCAAAACCGCCAAGGATACGCTAGTCATGCGCCGCATTGCGACCGGTCATGGTGTTGCGGCGGGCGATAGGGGCACCTGGGCGACTGTATTAGAGGGCTTCAAGACGGGCAGTGGCGGTCGTGCTCAAGCTTGATACCGCTTTTACCACACGTTCGTCTCCTTTCGACTTGCATAGCGTTTGGCGTTTGGGTACCAAAAATGGCGTTGGTTTACTGCCCTTGGGAATTGTAAAACGCTCCAGGGTTTGAAGATAAAGTTATGACATTGTACGGGGCATCAAAGTAATTAATTACAAAACATTGGAATCTAGGACCAGGGTCTGGGGCCGGCATATGGACACTCTCTGTTTCTACCTCCCATCATTATCATAAACAGTCCTGGTTTGGAAATGTTTCGCCGTAGAACCCTACTCCATATGACAAGTCAAAAATGTCTCGAGTTTCGATGGTTTGATCTAACAGTGGGTAAATGGAGAGAAAATATAGAATTAATGCAGCCGCAAGCGGTGCGCAGGGGAGAAAAACAAACAAACAACGATCCAAACCTAGGGTAAATATATCTACATATACTCAGCCAAACACCAGGGATATGTAATGATCGATCATTCCACTATGTGCTCATTGAAAGATTTCAAATAACCCCGAAACTCAACATAAGACAACCAGACCTAGCAGCCGCAAACCCATTCAAAAGCGAACAATATAATCATCAAGTACCTAGTCTCAGGCGTAGGGATATAAGACAAGACACGTAAAACGAGTACAAAAGCTGACGGCTCTACCAGAAGAGTGCAGAGCAAGCCTCCCTCGCCAAGATAGCATATCCGCGTGAAAGCCATCAACCTACATGACAATAGAGGTACGAAGCAATGAGTGATCCGAGTCGTTGTTTGACAGACGTTAGCTAGACGGCCAAATGATTCTAGACAATTTACTCGGGTCGAGATAGCAAGAGATAGTCGTATAAATCCTAGAAAAGATCGAGCTCGACCCCAGTATAGAATTCAGGAAGCTCAAGTAAGGAACGCGGTCACAGTCCGAGTTCACGTAAAGAGACAGGACCTGCGAGTACCAGCACGCAGCAACCTACGAGGTTCACTAGAAATACGGTAGAAGTTAACCTAGCACCATCTACCAGTGAGGTTGGAAGCCACAGCAATCACACATAAAAATGATTGGTTGGAAAGCAGTAGAAGTGTTCGTCATGGCAAAATGACTCGATTCATGTTGGTCATTACTAGTGATATCATGCCGTAAAACCGCCGTCATGCATGAGAACCCATTCCCGAGGACCAGAAATTCGCTTTTCCGAAAGACAAAATCACCATAGGTAGCGTTTAAGCAGCCTTGGCGGCCTGGGTGGTGGGGAGAACCTTCTTGCCATCCTTGTTGTACCGCACACGCGGGGGAGGGGCACGGTTGCGGCGACCCTCTCTTGATCGGACACTGCGATGATCTGTCAGTACTCGGAGTAATTTGTATCGAAGGGGGTCGCGGAAGGAGAAAGACGGCGGCTCGAGTGTCGACCAAGGTTCTTCTCAAGCGCATACGCAGACCGGACCAGCCAGACGCGCAGTCTTTCCCTGACGGGATGACGTACCGAACGATCTTGCCGTGGATGGCACAAGAGACGCAGTACTGCAGCTTGAGGTACATCTTGGGAACAGTGTACTCAGCGAAGACGGAGGCATCGGAGATATCACCTGCGCGGGCGGTTCAGTTAGTCTGGTGGTTCGCAGGCGGGGTAGAACATATCTCGCGGGGGTACGAACGAATGGCAGCAGACTCAACCATGTTGCGGATGGTGAATCTCTTGATGGCCTTGTCCTTGGGGGTGCATCGCGAGCAGTTGGAGCAGCGGATGGGCTTGGTGTGGCCGCGGCCCTTCTTCTGTATCGAGCAGGCAGGTCAGTGACGGTCCAGTGAACGCAGTTGTTGCGCAGACGTCGCGGGTGAATTGGGTAGTAGACGTACGTTGCGGCCGTTGTTCTTTCTCTTCTTGACCATTTTGGCGGTGTTGTGGCTTTCCTGGGGTTAGTTGTCGAGGTGGAAGCTGGACGACAGAAGAGTCGAGTGGGAAGTGATAAGTTCAGGCGGGCAGAAATGTTTAATTGCTGATAGCCCCACAAATAGCCAATTACAGGGTGGCAAAGCCTAGTTGCAGTTTCTGTGAGGGCAAGAGTGGCAGAAAACCCTACTGGCTTTGTGGTCCAAGCTCGAAATACAGCTGCACCATCGCCCGAAGTTTCGCCAGCTAGCGCTCATTCGGCAATTGCCCCCGCACCCGCCACCACCTGTCGCACCGCACCACAGCGCAGGCCAGCACTCTCACAACCAACGGACCCACTCCATCCCACCATTTTGTTCTTGCGGCTCCTCATAACCTCCAACTTTTTCTCTCTTTCCTACCAACCCAGTCTACATCGATTGCTTAGGACGGCAGTGTCATATTGTCTAGGTACGTCGCCGCAACATCGCAAGATGCTTGCACACAGCCATTGCACGTTGTATTCTTCATACCCATCCCCTTTCTACCCTGCCCGCGAGAGATATAGCCACGCAAGCTGTAAGCTTGCCGCAACATATCCGTCTCACGAGAGCTGGCCTTCTGGACCACCCCGAGACAACACCATCCACACGTGAATCCCGACGGCCTTGACTGACTCGCCCGCAGGCAATCATGCAGATCTTCGTCAAAACCCTCACGGGTAAGACTATCACCCTTGAGGTGGAGTCTAGCGACACCATCGATAATGTCAAGTCCAAGATCCAGGACAAGGAGGGCATCCCCCCCGACCAGCAGCGCTTGATCTTCGCCGGCAAGCAGCTCGAGGACGGCCGCACCCTCTCCGACTACAACATCCAGAAAGAGAGCACCCTCCACCTCGTGCTGCGTCTGCGTGGTGGTGCCAAGAAGCGCAAGAAGAAGGTCTACAGCACCCCCAAGAAGATCAAGCACAAGCGCAAGAAGACCAAGTTAGCCGTCCTTAAGTACTACAAGGTCGACGGTGACGGAAAGATCGAGCGTCTTCGCCGCGAGTGCCCTGCTGACACCGTAAGCTCGTCCCCCTACGCACTATCGTGATCAATCGTATATGCTAATACACCGGAACAGTGCGGTGCTGGTGTCTTCATGGCTGCCATGCAGGACCGACAGTACTGCGGCCGCTGCCACTTGACCTACGTCTTCGACAAGCAGTAAACGGATCAACACCTTGAGACTCGGGAATATCGGAATTGGAGGCGCGGTTAGGAAAATCGGTTATAGGTTCATGGAGTTCCTTCATGGCGTAGCATAGTAGTCTTTTGCCACTACCACTTCCTCAATATACCTTGTCAACGGGTGCATTTTTATCTTATAATACGTTAGGCTATGTGATGTGCAAACTTCCCATTTTCAGGCTCTGACCTAATCACTAGGAGCCCCAGAAATAGGTAGCCTTCTTCTCGGATACAGTAACCCGGATTTGAATTGACGGACATACTACTTATGTGTTTTATGAGTCCTTATGCACTCAGTAAAGCCCAGAAGAGTAGAGGCCGACAACCTGTAGTAAACATGGTGTTCATCATTTCGTATCTCGTATCAAAATATTCACCTCTTTTTTTCCATACCTCCAACCCAACATATGCAGACTGTACCAAGCAATATCCCACAAAAGTAAATCCGCTCACCCTAAAACTCTAGCCTTCAATTTCCCGAGAATCCAGCGCGCAGATTCTCGTATTTGGAGTCGGGATACTCGATGCAATTCTCCGTCTTGTCCAGCCCATCCGGGCCCCCGAGGACATCGACCACATTTGCAATCAAACTTCCCTCGCCCTCCTTATCGGCACTACTCTCCCACCACATGGCGCCGCCAAGTCCCTTTTCGACGATATACTCGGCCTTCCGACGGGCCATGGGCACAGTATCGTACGAGACCATGGTCCGCGTGCTGGGATGGTAGCAATACGTCGCGCCAGCCTCCTCATCAACGCGCTCCTCGGCGCCGTCGAGAGGGAGCTTCTTGTAATCGTGGACGCCGTTCTCCCACGTGCCCTCGCCGACGCCGTTGTACGGCGCGCCGGGCCCGTCCGTGTCGCGGAAGGCGCGGCCGTACAGCGGCATGCCGAGCACAATCTTGGACGGCGCGACGCCGCGCCCCGTGTACGCGGCCACGGCGGCCTCGGTGTCGAAGGGCGTGGCGCTGGGGTTGCCGGCGCTGGGCCGCAGGTTCGCCTGGTGGCCCGCCTTCGCGTCCCACGACCCCGCGAAGTCGTACGCCATCAGGTTCCAGAAGTCCAGGCTCGCGTCCATCCCCGGGATGTCGAGCTTGTCGTAGTTCTGCGCGCCCGCCGGACACGCCACCGTGAGCTCGAAGTGCGCGTTCTTGCCCGCCCCGTACGCGTCTAGCGCCGCACGCACCGCCTGTAGTAGTGCCACGTAGTTCGCCGCCTCCTCGGCTGACTGCGGGTACTCCCAGTCGATGTCGATGCCGTCGAAGCCGAGGTTCTTGACGAGCTCGACGCATGAGTTTGCGAAGGTCGCGCGACCCTCGGGGGTGGAGGCGGGCTGCTTGAAGTTGGCGCTGTACGTCCAGCCTCCAACGGAGAGCAGGACCTTGAGGTTGCGGTTGCGCCGCTTCAGGAGGTTCAGCTGCTTCATGCAGCCGTAGAGGTTCGTGCCGACGTCGTTCCAGCTGTCGCCCTCCCAGTGGATGTCTGTGTCGGCCCACGTGTCCGTCAGGTACACCTCACCCGACTCGGGCCGCACATTCGCGAAGGCGTAGAGGACGTGCGTCAGCTTCTCCACGGGCAGGTCCTGTGGCCGGTGCTTGCGGCCGTAGATGGCCCAGTTTACGAAGTACGCCACAGAGCGGTACTGGCCTGGTCCGCCACCCATGTTGGATGCTGGCGAGGGTTTGTGATGGGAAAAGTAGTCTAGATCAAACGGGGTTGACAGGTAGGGTCGCAAGGCATCAACCCAGGTCGATGAAGGGTAGTTAGTGAGTAGAAGTGCGGTAAGAAGGAGGAACGTGGATGTGACGATGAGAAACAGTAGCTTGCGTGATAGCATGGAGAAGTGATCCAAACAGTTCTTCTTATAGTAGGTTCATGCTTTTTGTCTGTTTTCCTTCCCTCTGTGAAGGCGTTGCGGGTTGGTTCAATCATGCGATCCCAGCCAATCAACGAGGGGCAGATGTCCCGGAACGGAATGACGTCGGAGCCCTCAATTCAGGGACCAACGGCAAGCACGGTTAACTCGGCAGTGTGGCTGGTGCCCAATACTACGTGTCCATCGTGTATATCGGAACGCGCAACTGCAGAGGCTGAGCAGTCTGCGCCAAGCCTACGCCTGTCTTGAACATAATCTATCTAACCCTTAAAACACCATCTCACGGTAACTACGGCCGGTTAATGCGGCTAGCTGTGACTCTTATTTAGATGTGTTCCTGTCGATTTACGTTCATCGCCACCACTATGAATCTAAGTAACCCTTCCAGCAGTTGCCTACCTAGTGAGAACCATAGCGTAAGGGGCTTGGGCAATCGATTCCCATAGGCAGGGTAGATTACGAACATACCTAGGTAACTAGTACCTTAGCTAGACTTGGACACTAAGGTAGTCAAACTTTATGGCGGTGTGTCGGCCCGTCTAAGGATATATTTACACCACTCACTCAATCGCTGGACTACTTTCAATATGTTTTTAAAATAGCAAGTTGACTGAATTTTACGAATAATGCAAGCGCGAAGAAGATTCTTCCACACTCTCTCTCTCTAGCCCAGCGAAGAAGAGGAGCTGCCGGCAACTAATTACAGCGGTCTGCGGTCCACCGTTTACGGCACGCCCTGAACTCCTGCCAATTTTCCACCTGTGATCACAATGGACGAGAGTGCTTTTTAGGCATGCAAATCCTTCTTATAAGGTGAACAAGAAGATACCATAATCTAGACGTAAGTGCGGTAACGTCCCCGGGACCCTCAATGGGCTTTTCTGTTCTTCTTAGTCGTCCTCGAACCACTAAGACCGTGGTTTTTGGGCCCAAAGAGACGACGAGCTGGAAGAGTGGTCTGCTGATTGGTCGTGCGATGGTGGCCGCACTGCGTGACGCCAGTTTTCTATCTCTTCACGTCGATATTGGTATTCCTCCAATTCGGTCGGTAGTTGAGATAATGAAGAGCGCGTTAGGGGTTCGTGCGGATACAACGCATTTCCAGATAACAATTCTTCCCAACGACGGCGGTTAGCCACATCCTATCTGTGTCCGTCGTTGCTGCGTAGTTCTTCCTTGGGAGGCTGATGGCCTGCCTTCTCCTGCTGGGTTTGTTTTCTCTGAAGTGCTTTGTGCTCCCTCTCACTCGTCTCTTCCTGTTTCACTTGAACCGCTATACCCTGAACCAAATGCTCCCTTGCCTTTCTGGCTTCTGCCTTCTTTTCATCTTCCGCGGCAGTTTCGTTATTCTGGGAAATGTTATATTCCTTTGTGTCGCCCAGCATATCGTGGTTGACGGTGTGTTTCTATCCAGTACACCTGACCCCCGGTTTTCCAAATCTCTCCCATTCATCGACAGGGTATCTTATGTTATAGATCCCCCGCCTTCCTGGGTTGGACAGACACTCGTATGCTTCAAAAACCTGTTTCCATAGCAATACCTTCGTCAGCATAAATCTTTCGGCAAACGGGGTAGTTCGAGCGCTTTACCTTGCGGAAACGAGCGTGGATTTCTGCAGTGCTGGCACCTTTGGGCACTCCCAAGTCTGCATAGTAGTCTGGCAGAGCCAGAGGGTCGTGTTCGTCGCTCATATTGTCTGCTTGGTGCCTATATATGTTGAATTGGGGCGTGGAAGTGGAAGTGTTATTATGTTACGACATCGATGATAAATAGATAACTTCAAACGAATGGGCATTACAAGATGCTTGTAAACTAAGACAAAGGCAGGGAGGAGCTGTAAGATAAGGAGATCGAGTTGGTTGTCCCGAAATATGAGGTCCGCTGTTGCATTACCTACAAAGTAATCGTACCTGTCTTCATGTCGTGATATCTACCTACATCAACGTAGGCACCTGCCAGAAGAATTGGGAAGAAATAGTGCAAATTCAGGCCGCTCAAGATACACGACCCGCACTTGCCGTAGATACCTTCAGCCCAGTCGTAGATTCGCAGGAAGCGGCACTTCCCAAACAGCTACCTGGGCAGTGATTTAGGTACTTAATCGTACCTATAACCAAAGCCACGCGCCCCAACCATGAGAGCTTGGAAGCCAATACCACAAGTAGTTGCCCACGTTTACCTATGAGGTACTCGGGTTCCCTGCCTCTCCATTTCTGGATGGTGAATATACCGTAATCTATATGCCTTTATGGGGTGGTTCGTCAAGTTGGCGACACGTTTTATTATAGTGCAAGGCCGTCACCGTCAGCAGTCTAGGTAGGTTGCGACTAGATGGTGGAGGCTGTATCTACCTACCTACCTAGGTACGTATAGGTTATCTAGTTGTCGCTTAGGGTCGGAACAAAATTTAACGGGTTAAAGGGTACCTATGCACCTGTCCTATCTGGGATTAGCCTACCTAGGTAGACAGCGAAGTGGGGTCTATGTGGAGTACCTTAGGTACTTATGGTCCAAGCGTCGGCACGGAGCCTAAATCAGACTTTGCCCAAGGTAGTCAAGAGCGAGAGAACGCGCGATCCGCCCGAGCTAGATAGCAGCCTCTGGATAATGCAATCCAATCTAACAGCTATACGTACCTAGGTATTCAAAGAAATGTCTAATACCGTCGAGACACGGGTCAGCTTCGTCAGCCTCCCCAGCGAACTTCGAAACGGGATATATGAGTTGATCTTAGTGCACGAAGAGCCTATCGATCCTTAGGCTGGTTCATCTAGCTTTCTACAGCAGCAAAAGCTCACACCTAGGCTGCTCTGTACGAACAAGGCCGTCCACCGCGAAGCCAGCTCGCTATTCTACGGCAAGAATCGCTTCGATCTTTCCGATGCCACCCCCGAGAAAGTGGTCTCCTTCCTTAAGCAGATTAGCAACAACGCAGCCTATATTCGGCATATCGTAATCGACTTTCCGGAATTCCTCCATCTAGACCCTGGTCATATTACACTCGTGGAGGGCAGCGTTGAGATCCTCGCAACCATTCGGAGCGGCTGTACCAATTTGAGCTCGCTTAAGACGCCCTTATGTAGCACCCATGCCATGGAGCTTAAACTCGACAGCTTAAACAACCACAAGGTTGCTACCGAGGCATTGAAGCTGGTCGATACTCACTTTAGAGCTATTTTATCCCTGCAAGAGATCATTCTTGAGGCAGATGAGGTCAGCCCGAGTGGTTATATCAGAGAGAAAATGAAGAGTTACGGATGGACAATTAGCACAATAGAATATGTGGAGGCAGACTGGGACAATAGCTTCAGTGACTTTGACTTTGACGATGATGGCTATGGCGGCGGTAGTGGTGATGATGACAATGACGATTACGACATTGACAATGATAGTGACTTCTGGAGAAGAGCGGCAGACTGAGAAGAAAACTTTCACGTCCTCCTGACGAACCCAAACAACGTGGGTTGATATACCACTGTACTTAAGAGACGAGCGATGACCCCGATGCCTTCAATTCTGGCTACCAAGTTTACGTTTTTGCGTTGAGACTGTCCTGGCTCTATCTTTGACGTGGGGGGTGGCAATGCCTAAAGCAATTAATCTAAGCAAAAGCGATCAAAGCACGCCTCTGCCAATTTTATTCTCGCGGCTAGGGCTGCAGGAGTGTTTGATCACTAGTCGCAGAGCGGTATTGTAGTTCTCTCCTGACGCTACTAGAAGTAATCCAGATTTGCTCCCAATCCCCGCGTTCTTCTTTTATACGTTCGATCACTGATCCTTTCAATACCCTATGCATAGGCTTAGTTTCAGAGTTATGCCCGGGAACTAAGTTTTACAGATGTTAGTGATTGCTGTAATGAGCTTGCAGGTGGCCCACCAAGACTAGGCCAAGCCATAAAAGGATTTAATCCCTAAGTGGTTCGTTCCGGGCGAGTTTTTGGCGAGCAGATGACTGACATTCGATGGAACTCTCCGAACCCGATTGGAACATTTGGTGCTCTTGGACTTCCGAGAAGCAAGACTTTATCTTCGGGGCTGGGTAGTTCTGTCGCTACCGAGTTCGCTACCGAGTGCGCACTTCGGTATTGTATTCAAGCACATGAGGTCCGAGTACAACTTGGCAAAACCCAGGACCGCGTCATTCGATCCTAGAATAGGGCTACCAGCTTAGCTCCCGATTCCACAAACGGTAAGATGAACCCCCGGTTTGGATTTACAGCCCTCCCACTTCTAAAGCCGTTTTTGTAGCCAAAACGTGGAAACTTAAACTGTTTTAATAGATTTTTATAAACATCTGGTCTTAATTATATCTTCCGTATCTGTTTCCTTTCTTTGCGGCACATTTTCGTCCCTTGCCTCGTCGGCGTATATTATAGCCCTTCGCCACAGCACTCGCTTGACCTTCCGAACGTGAGTTATACGGATAAATCGGTGGCCAGGTAGTATTTCTGACTGCGGCACGCTTCTTTGAGGCCTGTTGAACTAATTTGGCTTGTAGAACTTCCACTTGCGCCTCAAGACTCGCGATGATCTCTGCTCTTATTACAAGGGCTTGTGTTCAAGGGCTTGACAAGTGTTCATAATCATCTATGCGATCAAGGGGGCTCTCTTTCTTTAGAGTAGGCGGACGAACTCCAGGCTATATATACGAATAGCTTTATCTAGGCCTACCGTCTGGCTTTCTCGCTTCCCTTTGCCCTCGCGCCCTCGTATTGCTGTCTCGGATAGATCAGAACATACAGGAGGTAACGGGACAAGGACAAGAAGCCTCTAATAATCCATAGGCTTTGCTGCCCGATTATATAACTATTTACAAAATCACGCATATATATATAAATAAACAGTTCGCCAGACCTAGGCCCTAACTTAGGCCCTAGCCTAGGCCAGGCCTTGTCCCAGTCCCTTGGGTCCGTTTAACAGCTTTGAGGTTAAGTGCTTTACTTATATTCGTTGAAAAAAGCTTTTGCGGCGGGTTTTTAAAGTCCGGGAAGCGTTTGGCAAGTTTGCGACTAGTCCGCTTTAATTCCTGGCTTCTAGAAGGTGTTGAAATAGCGATATCAGCCGCGGTCGATAGAAATTCGGGTGTTCTAGGTTGGTTTTTGCTGTAGGCGCCGGCTGCTGTACCCGAGCTACACTTTCGTTTTCGAGAATGATGTATTTCGAATATAACGGCTTCTGATGATCCCACGGCTATATTCCAGCTGTTTCCTAAGTCTTTTTAACGATTCTAGGCACTACCAGTAGAGCTTCGTCGCGAGCGTGCCGATACGCTTCTAACATCTTTTTTCCTTCTCGAAGGCTTAAGGCTTAAACGGTTGTTTAGACCCTCTTTAACTTTGTTTTTCAGCCTCTTTTTAGGGGACACGCCGCCTATATATTATGCATGTCATATATAGAAGATGATAACTAAGGAGGGAAGAAGACCTAGCCTTCGTCTCCTACAACTTGTCACGAGAGTAGCGAAGTGATCAAGTCAAGTACAACAATAATAGTCTTGATAGTAGGTAGCATACAAGACTAAAGCTTGGGGGGAGAGAGAGAACTAAGTGCGAAGCCTACCCGAGTGCAAGATGCCTCATATATAAGCCGGTTCTGGTGGCCTAAGGCAGCCTATATACGTAGAGTTACGTTATTTGTGACTTAGCTAGTGTCCTTGCCTCTTTTATTATGTTAGGAGCCTAGTAGTGGTCACATATATAATATGATTTTATAAGTAAATACTATAGCTTTTGCAAGCCTTTTAATTTTTTTATTCATTTATTTGCTCTGTTTAACATGAAGATTTAATGTTACTCCTGTTAGCAACGTGAATCAGGCAATAGTCCTAACACAATGATCGCGCGGAAAGGTGGGCCTATGTGACACAGTGGACTCTGATTCGGATGCTAGAACCTCCAGCCCTAGAAGCTTCCATACCTTTACCAACTCTTCAACATGTGTATGCAAAATGGCGTCTTCCGTGGTACCTAGACGTGAGTAACCAGTACACAAGAGCTTCGGTGCGGCTTGATTTTCGAATGACCTTCTGCGTTAATTCCTACTCTTCGTCTGTAGCTCAGTTCCTGGTGCACACGATACTCCTGATGACGGCGATGTTCTCCGATAAAAATCTAGTTGGGTGTCCGAATGTGAACGGGTTGCCGCTGTTAAAGATTGAGAGTTAGAAATTACCATTTATAGCAAAAATATTGGCTCTTGAATAAAGTGTTTCAGGAACGTGCATGAGCATATAGCGAGGAGCAGAAATTTTGCCAAATCGGGGAATAAAAGACTCGGAAATACTAACTGGGTCCCACTGGCAAGCTCAGAGCTGTACGGGATGCAGCTGGTGCCGTCGTTCTCGAGGATGTACAGAGCCGATACCCCGTGGAGTGCGGTTCGAAACGTCGGCCCAACGGGTACTGTGATGGTCAAGTTTGCGAATCTCATCCGGGCTCCTTTGTGCAAGGCCTCGATTACGACGGTAGCATGAGGCAACGCGACGGCAAAGGCGGCAGCGAGGAGTGGAAGTGCGGCGCGCATAGTGGACTTAATTATCTGTTGGATGACTGATTTGGATTTAGAGGGATATGCTGATATTTAAACCCAAATTTTTGGGATTGTGACGAGTGATGTGAGCAAGAGTATACCTAGTATCGTGCTTATGGTTATGGATTCTAACTACGTTTTATATACGGGGGATCGCTTCTCTCATTTATGCCCACTCTATCAGTACCGATGCTTCAAACTTTTATCCGAGTCCTCAATGTAACCTAGATATTAATCAGGCCATCCTTGGCTAATAAACTATAGTTCAGTACGCGCTGGTTGTCAAATATGATGAAACCACCACCATCCCTTGGTCGCTGAGTAGTCGGTCTCTCCAACCAAGCCGGTTTCTAGATAGACGAAGGAAGGCTGCATGGTTTCCCATTGGCCCCAAGCGCCTCTTGTGAATTTTACGTTAAGTAATAACATCTGCCGCCAACTGCTATTCCCGATCACCTTCACTTATCGAAGGTCAAAGCCTTTAAGTTTAAGTGGCGCCGTGCCCATGCATGTCGCCCCGAATAAAACTCAAACTTGGATACCACGACGTTCCTATTATTACTAGAAAGCAGGTAGTACCTCGTCAGGACGCATACCGATTTCTCTGCTAGTATTCAAGGGGGGGTGGGTTTATGCATGACAGCATTCTAGGGAGCCTCACGAACCTCCCGAAGGGCACTAAGACTTGCTAAGCTACTTGGAAGTTACTCAACTATCCGTCCAGGTGCATACAAGTAGGCAGTCTTCTTCCATTACGTAAGTCCTAAAGATATTTCTCGTGTGAGGCGATTACAATGACATTTAGGGTGACTTCTGACCTCAAACAGCATATGCAATATTAATACCGCTTCCCCGAAAACCCGGTCAAGCCATTTCCTGGGAAGATAGGAAGTAAGCTCCTTTGGGCATGGAATCGAGAGCTTCGCGGTTAATTTCTTTCAAATCCGGATAGCCTGCGACGTTCATCAAGATGTCAAAGCCCGCCAGCAGCCCCTTGACGACATGTCGGACCCCCTCTTCGCTACCGGCGCCCAAAGCATAAACCCGCAGACGGCCGATGAAGACAAACCTCGCCCCGAGGGCGAGTGCCTTGAAGACGTCCACTCTGCCATGAATTACCATGCCATATATTCCCATCGATCCACTGCGCGCCAACATTCTTGGGTTCTCTCTGAGCATCGAGATTCAGCCGCTTGATTTGCTCCCTGAACGCCTTATCTTCGAGACCGAGACCACCCGCCCCGTTCTCGTGGTAAAACGCATAGTTCCCAGTCGCCGCATCGTCGTGTCGCCAAGCAAGCTGCCACGTGTCCGGCGTAAGGAGTAATGCGGTGTATCCGCTCTACGTAGCGCGGTTGAGCATGCTGAGCGTCACGTTGTCGTCGGGGCTCCAGTAGAGCTGATAGAAGCGGACTCCCTTTCCTATCTCATTTCTACCTCCAGCTTTCCCGTCACCGCCCGCAGTTTCAGTTGCCAGCAAGCGTGTCGTTCGCCTCTGCCACGGCCTCGATACTGTAGCTCGTGTCCAAAGATCGTGGTTGCCGTGTCTCGGGACCCCGTGTCCACTAGCATCCGTGGCACGATCTGGTGCCGGTAAAACGCCTATCGGTTCGTGTAGTGCGTCCATGAGAGGCCTGCATTTCAAGATGCGTAGTGCCTGTGATTTGTGAGTAGCTGTCATCCTTTCGCCTTGCCCTTGTACGGAGATGAAATGTTAGGGGGGTGCCATTTACTAGCCGCCTTCTGACAGGCGTTCCTTGGCTAGTGCCCTGGGCTTTTTGGGGTCTGTATGAATTTATTCTCAGTAAGGTATAATTATGGGGTATCGTATTACCCGTGTGGACTCCACTTCGTCACACCCGTAAGCAGGAGCGAGACTGGCCCTTACGTGTGGGTCTTTGAATAGAGAATGACCAGTTGATTAGCAAAAGCAGGGGTGGTACTTCTAAATAGGTGTAGTTTCTACTAAAAATAAAGGTACTATTCATTATCTACAATATACGGTTAGTATTATACTTAATATTTTATATGCTTATAGTTGGGAGCCCTAAAGATTACTACTTAAATTTAATTATAATATATAGATTAATAGTAGTAATTTAAAGTGGTAATTTAAAGTAATAATTTAAAGTAGTAATTTAGGGTGGTGATTTAAAGTAGTAATTTAGGGTGGTGATTTAAAGTAGTAGTGGTTAGTAGCTATTTTTAGCTATAAATAACTAGCTGTAATTATATTTTTAGCAATATTTATATTTTTATAGCTGATGTATAAAGTTATAGCAAAAGTACATTTATTTTAGTATAATTTATATAGTAAAATAAATACCCCTGCTTTTATTAATTAACTAGTTATTCTTTATTTAAAAACCTATACATAAAAGCTAGTCTTGCTCCTGTTAAATTTTAAATATTTAAGTGTAAGCTTGCTATAAGTCATTTAAAAGCTTTTAATTAATTAACTGTTATAAAAGTATAGGTCTAGGTTTTTATAGCTATTATTATTATATATATATTTATCCTTTATATAAAATAAATATATATTTAATATTTTTACTATATTACCCCTTATTAGTTAGCTAACTTTTATTTAAGTAAACCTTTAATAATAATTTATAAGCTTATTACTTGTTGCCTAGGGCTAAATTTAATACACCCCTTTAGGAATAACTGCTTTAAGAGCTTATTCTTATACTTTTAAACTATTTAATAAAAGCAAATATAATATATAAAAGCCGGTAGCAGGCCTAAAAAGCTTTTTTTTTAAATAATAACTATTATAAAGTTATTTTTATTTTTAAATTATAGTATAAATAATCTTTTATTTAGTTATATTTTAAGCTTATAAATACTGTTTAATAAGCTTAAAAGCGTTTTTTTTTTTACTAATCGTAAAAACGTTTTTTATTATTAATAAATTTATATATATAAGCTTTTAAGCAGCTATTAACCTGTTTAAAAGCATTTTTTTTATTGCTAATATAAAACTTTTAACAGTATTTTTATATTTATAATAAAATACGTAATAGTTTTATATATATAAGCTTTTAAGCGCTTTTAATAAGCTTAAAGGCATTTCTCTCTTCGCGTAAATCCTTTAATAATATTTTTATACCTATAATAAAATTTATTGCGGTTAATCAGGCCCTAAATAGTTACCCCTTTAAATAGTTACCTTTTTAAGTAGCCACCCCTTAAAATCCTAGTTATTTTTTAACCTTTTTCTAAGCGCGTTTAGCTACTTTATTATTGTTTAAATAGAACATAATAATCCTTTTATAAATAAAGTTAAGCTCCTACTTTTTAAAATAAAACCTACGAAAAATATATTAATAGCTTGTTGTTAAATATTTTCCGTAGTAAATTAAACACTTTTTATTAATATTTATATTTATATAAAAACATTTAGTAAAAAAGCAGGGAAAAATTATTTCGTAAAAGTTGTTATTAACTTTATTATTATAATTAACTTAATTATTAATATTTTCTTTATTCGCGCTCTTTTTAAAGCTATTAAAAAGCTTAACTTTATCCAGATTATTTATCGCGAACGTATTATTATATAGGCGTTTTTTAAATATATATAAAACGCTTAACGCAGCAGCCTTTTAGCAAAGTACGGTAATAATAGTTTAATACTATAAGGTCCTATTTAATATAACCTTGCTATATTAGCTTTTAAATACCGTACACTAGTTTAAATAAATATTTTATAAAGCTTGTTTTAGGTTAATAATAAACTTAAAAAAATCTAAGTTATTACTTTTAGTATATAGTTTAATAACTTTATTAAGCTATTTTTTTATTTATTTAATAAAATTAGTTACGTAATAACTAATCGCTTTAACTATAAACTACTTATATTTATTATAATATTTAAATTTAAACATTTATTAAATAATACTATTAAGCTCCCGTAAATTATTATACTATTAATTAATTATTTAATAAGCTTTTATATAAATTAATTAATAGTTTATATAAACTAATTTATATATTTACTTAATAAGCTTTATAGCTTTTGTATAATAAGCTTTATATTATTTTAAAGTATAAGCGTAGCGATTTTTAGTAGTAAAAAACTAAGTTTTTTTAGTAAGCGTTAAATTTATAAATATAGCTGTAAGCGGTTTTATATTAACGTTTATAAATAATAAGTAGTTTATAATTACCGGCGCTTTTAGCTTTATAAACTAAAGAGATCGATTTTTAAAGTTTATATAATCCTAAAGATCGCAGCTATAAGCCTTAAATATAAAATCTTCTTTTTATTAAAGGAAGTTGTTTAGTAAAGTAAATATAGCAGTTATTATAATCGCGTTTTTTATAGCGATTAATAAGCTTATTTTTTACGTAATTTAAGCAGCAGCTTATAAAAAAATCGCTAGCGGTTAATTTTTTAATAAAATATAAAAATTAGTAAAACTTTTAATTATTAAATTTTAAATATTTAAGTATAAGCCTGCTATAAGTTATTTAAAAGCTTTTAATTAATTAATTATTATAAAAATATAGGTCTAGGTTTTTATAGCTATTACTATTACATATATATTTATCCCTTATATAAAATAAATATATATCCAATATTTCCACCATGCTACCCCCTATTAGTTGGCTAACTTCCACCTAAATAAGCCCCTGATAATAGTTTATAAGCTTACCACTCGTTGCCTAGGGCTAAATCCAACAGCTCCTGCTTACGGGTGTGACGAAGTAGAGTCCACACGGGTAGTAGAATGTGTCTACCAGTGTTGAAGGGAGGAGAGGCTTGCCCTCGTTGGGAGCCCCAAAAAGCTCCTGCTGATATAAACCCCACTGCGGCATAGTGCGCTGGTTAATGTTTAGGTTATTTGGGTCACTCATATTAATAGAATCCCGGCTTAGCGATCCTTATATAATCGAAGCGCACGAATTCCAGCATTTTTTTCAACCTAGAAATACTTATACGAGCCTACCTATACATCACCATAACGGTCGTAATCAATGGTGAAGTGACTTGTATCAATCGCGACCCAATCGCAATGGGCTCATCTGCTGGTTGGTGCCACTTTTGCTTTTTAATTTCTTTGCTGTTATGCTCTAGAACGCCTTGTGTTGTGCATTTAAAACTTTTCTTTATCTTTCTTTTAGGAAATCTATGAGATGATAAAGAGAGAAACGAGGGGAGCAGTACCTACGCCACAGACAATATCATAGCGCGTTGAGATGAAACGATGACTCTCAGACCATCCCACAATCATTTCGTGCTCCCCTTCAAAAATAGCGTCACTGACATTTGAAAAAAATCAATTTTTCAGAAATGTAAGGAAAGTCGGCTCAGCTGCTGGGCTCCGGAGCTTAACATACATAGTTTAGCAACGAAGCGCTCTACAAGAAGACATTATTCTTAAAGCTGTGTGACTAGCACAGTCGCCTTACACGCCTCCTATAAAACGAATAGGTATAATAACACGTTGGTTTGATGTCAACTCGATACTATATATAACAAACGTGAAGTTTATAATAACCAGCATCATTAGATAAGTACGGAGCCGATATATTGAATGTGACTTACTAACCCGTGCATCCAATTGGTATTAATCTCGACGCTAAATACACACGCTTTAACGGAGTTGCGATGATTGTTACTAAAAGATAGCCGAAGGGACCGATTAACTTTCCAAAGTTCCTTGCCGGTTGTGGATAAGAAGTTGTTTGAGAAAAGAATAATGTCAATTATCCGTTGCGAGTATATACTAAAATAGATACCTAATCCATATAGATCCTATGTTTCACTCAAAACCTTGTCTGCAAATAGTCTTCTCGTCAAGATGCTACGGAATAGTGCGATATTGAAAGTGGTATGGATATGCTTATCAGCCGACTAATGACTAAGTACCCTATCACGAGACAAAGAGACTTCTGTATATAGTCAGATAATTCTACGAAGGTGTTTTAGAGACCTTCATCCAACAACAAGAGTCTTTTGCCTAGTACAAGGTCCCCGACATAACCTGTGGGATAATCATATCATAGTTCTATATATATAACCGCTAGGACTCCCTTGGATCTTAGAGAGGTTCAGCAATCAATCATATTATTAAACCCTACCTACTACCCATGAGGCTATATTTGAGTATATCTTTTTATTCTGTGATCAATCCCTCTGTCGCTGTGATGTAGCCTTCGTATACTTAGCACAATCAACTTATTTCTCATAGATTCCCGTCATAAACAAGGACATTTGCTAGGAAGCTACATGAGCATCGCATCCCGATAACGACCGAACCATGGTTACCGTGGGCCGCATTTGGACGAATTCACCCTAGGTCATGTTTATTATGTTCGAATCAGTCATGTTCGGATTCGAGACTGGGGCATAGTATTCCCAAGCGACGAGGCTAAATTCGGTGATGCTGATAACAACATCAATTCTACGCTTCAGTCTTTTCGGCTAGTGGTTGGAGAGCAGACCTAGGTCTCGCAGGTGATGCGGGACTAATTGATGCTTGTGCTAATGGTGATGACTAACGTCGAGCAATTAATTCCACGGTGTCTGCTTAGTTAAGAAATAAAGAGAAGAGTATCGTAATATAGAAACCCCAAGGACGTCAAGAGTGGGAACAATCGAGGTACTATATCTAAACTAGCACCGCATATGAGCTAGGGTTTTGCTTTAACAGTAGTCCAACAATATTTAGAAATACTAGAATACTGTAGTTAACACAAGCTTGGATTGTGAGGTTTAGTGTAGTGGAAACGGGAGGAATTTAAAAAAGGAGATAAACAAGTGGAATAATTATCCGAATGAGTTCCACCAATCGGTCAAAATCCTCAGCATTTACATATCCTCCAGGAACCCCGTGACAGTATCCTGTGGAGTTTATGGGTATGGTTGACGAGGGAATAAATAATAAAGATAATGCTTATAATCCCCTTCCTTCTAATAGAAGTAAGCTTTCACATCGCCCTATACACTATAGTCATTTTCCATCTTATAGGGCTAGTGGATAAAATAATCTCATTCTTCACGATGCATCACCCTCTCACAAGAACTATAGCGGCAGTCACCCTGTCTCTTCTCTTCAGCGTCAACGGTGTTGTAGGAACACCCGCCCCTGTGGTGACACCAGCGCCACGCCTCGAGGACGCTGTAGCTCCTCGTGCTGATGCATGCACATTCAGCGGATCATTGGGCTACTCATCAGCAAGCGTTAGCAAGGCGTCATGCTCAACAATCATTCTATCTTCACTGCAGGTCCCCGGTGGCCAAACACTAAACCTAGAGAAGTTAAACGACGGGACTACGGTGATCTTCGAGGGCACGACAACGTTTGGGTATGCTGAGTGGGAAGGCTCCTTGTTCTCCGTCAGCGGGAACAGCATCACGGTTAAGGGAGCCGAGGGCAGCGTACTCGACGGACAGGGCGCGCTATACTGGGATGGAGAGGGAGGCAGTGGCGGCGTGACGAAGCCTAAGTTTTTCAAGGCAAATCACCTGAACGACTCTACACTTGAAGGCATCACAATCAAGAACGCCCCTAAGAATAGCTTTAGTTTGAATTACGTTTACAATCTTACCGTCAAGGACTTGACAGTTGATGATCGGGACGGCGAAGCTCTAGGGAAGAACACAGATGCTTTTGATAGTGAGTTCTTCTCTTATTCCTTCAATATGTGGTATCCTTCCCCTTGCTCCTCTGTCACCGGATCCTCTTCTCTTCTTTCCCCCGAGAATGATGAATACCTGAGAAGGAGGCGTCCAATAAGCCCTAATCTCTACGGCATAGTTAACAACGCCGACGGCGTAACTATCACCGGCGCAAAAGTGTGGAACCAAGACGACTGCGTTGCCATCAATAGCGGAAAGAATATCTTCTTCGGCTCTGGATTTTGTTCAGGAGGCCATGGGCTATCGATCGGGTCGATAGGGGGGCAGAACGTCAATGTAGTGTCCAACGTGACATTCGCGGACAGCATCGTTCAAAATTCGCAACAATCTGTGCGTATCAAAACCATCTCCAACGCCTCAGGCACGGTTCAGGACATCACGTACCGGAATATCTTCCTAGATAACACTGGCGTTGATGCTGGCTATAGCGACTATGGAGTGATCGTCACCCAGTCATACGGTGGCGACAAGGGCAAGCCGACAAACGGTGTCACTGTTACCGGCTTCGTGCTGCAGAATGTCACGGGCACTGTTGGCAGTGAGGCCGCTCGAGTCTATATCGAATGTGGGGTGGGCAGCTGTAGTGACTGGAGTTGGAGCGGCGTTAGTATCACAGGTGGCACGAAGAGCTCAAGCTGCCAGAACGTGCCATCCGGCGGCGGTGTCTCATGCTGAGCACGCATATTGAAATCAACACTTGCCCATGTTGACTTGCTAGGTTTACTGACTAGCTCGTGACGTTCTTGGCGCCTGAGCTGATGTGTAAGTAGCAAGAGTAAAGAAAAAGGATGGAAGGGAAAAAAATTACGAAAAGTTGCACTCGAATGATAGGGTAGTTTCTTTGGCGTCTGTACCAGCGTCACCAATCTTGGCTAAATGCCTATTACTACTACACTGGTCAGAGGAGTTTGTCCTGCCAACGCTCTTTCTTCGTGAAACCACGTTCAACTGAGAGCTCTTTGTTACGACCTTATTTTTGTCTGTGATATTTTGATGGGTTTTATAGATTGTAAGTTGGCTGGTTTGCTTGCTTGGTTATTGTGAGGAATTGCCTACAGATCGTTAATACCTACCCACTCAATACCTATCTATTTAATTGGTGTTCATGGACTTCTGACCTCTTAGCCCAGGGTCGACGGGCTATTGTGCGACAGTACGTGCCCGCATCTATCGGGTATGCCTGTATATCCTACCGAAAAGTCAAGGTTTTCTATACTTCGAAGTGTCTGGGTTACCATCCTATCCAATGCACACAATGCCACACTGCGAAGGTTAGAACCTATAGACCGTCTATCTAGGTCTCCTTTTCACCCTAGATATGCAGACAGCTCGTATGACGAGTTTCTTATGAGTGTTTATATATTGTAGAATGTCGACGCCAAGTGGTGTCCCATTCTTAGACAATGCGTATGTACTGCCACCGTGGTCTCCCTTTCTTAATCACCTCAATAAAATGAGACCCTTCTTTGACTCTGGCAAGTCGAGTAATACCAACCCGGCTGTATGTACCACTGTCCCCCGTCGGATCTAGGAGCATTATGTACAGGTCGAAATAGAGTTCAAGAGGGGGTTGGTTATCTTGTGGTGGTTGAATAATATACACGCGACCTGTGATTAAAGCAAAGGTTTCGAACGTTTGTGGCCTGGGAGAAACTGCCTCCGGATGATAACGTGACTCAATCTGAGGCAAGAGAGACCAGTGCTCCAACCTGTCGAAGTCCACCCGCGTCCTCTTCCGGGCCTCTTCGCTAGTTTCCGTGCTACCGAGTGACAACAAGACAAATTTCTCTTCGTCCCTCCGAAAATCGCTTTTCCAATACACGAAACGTGCATCAAACACAAGAGTCACCATATGGAGGATCGGCAGAGATAGCGAGTCATATACAGGTGACTCAGTTGATGATCTTGCTTCATGGTCCAGAGGCAAGTCGTCCGATACACATGTCATCCATGGCTGGCTTGCAATCAGCTCAGCTGGTAGTTCTAGTCCTACCAAGAAGGGACGCGGAGTTACGTTGTGCTTGGTCGGCAACGCAAGTATATCGTGATTGTGAAGGAGGGTATAGTGAAACCAGGGAACGTCCCCTTGATGGAGAAGATTGTCGTTTCCTTTGTGGAAGCCTACCGGTACGGGCGAAGACGCCCAACTCCACGAAGGTGCAAATGGCTTCTCTGGTATTGACGGCATTTCATTATACGGGAGATAAGAGAACCCGTTCCTGTGATGCCAAGTCAAGAGAATTTCACAGAAGCGTAATGGATGCCCATGCTTCAGTAACGCGTTGATTTCGTCGGTGTTCGTAACAGCGGCTATAACCACGCCAGCAAAGGCGGCTATTCTATCTTGCACAACTGTAAGACTTCGTTCGGTATACTCTTCCAGTGCATATGTGAATGTTTGTACTTCTAACACCTCAGACATGTTTTCTGGTTTGGTCTGAAGACTTTTATGAAGTGTTTCGGTGTGGGAGTTGATTGCCTCGCCGATTATTCCTCTGTCGACTACGTTCCGGGTCGCAGGGACAGCGCGAAGGCCCAACGATTCGCGGAACTTATGCGTACCGCAGCTGAAGAAGACTTCCGAAGGGAGAATAAAAAGCAACCGTCTCGAGAACACGTACTCCTCGAATGTCCAACCCCTGGAACTCCACACGCTATTCTCAATGAGACTGTGCATCGAGTCAGCGAAGGGAAGAATCCCAATCGACGAGCCTATAATTAGAGGTTTCTCGGCTTTCCTTGGATTCCCCGGTGAACCTAGAAGTCCGCTTTGTGCGCCATCTCCACACGCAGCGACTATAGTAAGCTGTGCTGCCGCGAAAATATCCTTCATGTAGGGAATGAGTATTCCCTTTTCGCTTTCGCTTGATTGATCAATGCAAATTCGATCAACCCAAATCCATTCGAAACCAATGGAGTTTGCAATGACAGCAGCATCGCGGATGGTAGGGGCATGGGCCGATATGGGTTTACTCTCGAGAGGCTTCGAGTGAACAGCCATCGGCCCCCAGACATACGACAGAGCGACAAATTCCGGTAAAGATATCGGTGTTTCCACGGATCCCGTGGATGTGTTTATGACTCGGAACAGACCACGGCTTATAATAGCCTGCATTCGGGAAACCATCTTGCTAGGGACGGTTGGGTGGGAGTGTTTCCCATCACATTCCCGCAGCCAATCCATCAATAACTCGGGGTTGATCACGGCGGGAATTGCGAACCTTCCTTTCCTAGCTGATCTAGACTTGCTGGCACAAGCCATGGGGAAAATGATCTCCTCCTCCATCGGCTGGAACTGGACAATAATTTGATACATATGAACAATTTTAAACTTTTTACGACCGTGGAACCTTTTACGATCAAAGCCCACGCAGTCGTATCTCGGTCGTATTATGCATATGCATCGCATATTGAGCAGCCAACCCTCTTTCCACATTTCGTCGAGACTGGCAATGAGAAGTCTACATAGTGAACATCGTGACTCCGTGTTCATCGCCTCTTCAAGCAAGAAACCATTGATATAAACAGCATTTTTCATTTCCAGATCTTCAAGCAAGTCGTCCTCGACAGAGTCGTAGGGGTAGCTTGGGGGTACGCCTGGCGGTTTGTTCATCAACGGGCTGAAATCAAGTTTGCGATGGCGACACTTTCGACACAGCAATGGAGCTTCCTCCCCAAACGGAAGGGTGAGCCAATGTGCGAGTCCGCGCTTGTGGGACTTGTTGGCTTCCTCATCTTCCGGCGCTGGTAACTTTGTTCTATAGTATCTAAAAGGATACGGCGGGATCATATTTTAGATGTTTTCCAGGTGAATGTGAGGTGGTAGCCTCCAGAAGCTGCTTTCTACATAATGGCTAGTTTTATATGGACGCCAAGTTCTGCAATGCAATGCAACATGGTGGAAACACCAACAATTGTTTCGTACGCCTCAATATATCAGCTATGCCATATCTGGGCTTTGGGGCTTCGGAATTTGCCCGGTAATAGGTGTGGAGGCAACCATCGCGGCTTAGGTCCGGCATCCTGGTTACCTAACTCCTTTTTCTGTTGTATTGCGGATTGACAGCTTCTCCTCATTGACTTCACTCACCAGGTAAATCTTAATCATATCACACTGTGCCATATTGTGATCCATTAGATATGATAGCGAGTTCTGGCCGTGAGAAAAAAGACTCTGTTGTCTTGGGGTTGCTAGGCGCATCAATTGTAGTAGGTTAGTACACTAACGTGAATCCCGAAGCCAAGACTTCGACCATGCTTTTTATAAACTTACAATAGGGCACAGCCACGCCGCTTCGAGTCTCCTGTGACGTTAAATCTCTCATATGATACGGTATTTGGGTTTAGGTGCTGCTGTAGAGTGGTGATGCGTATATTTTGATGTAGATACCATCGACATTCAAAATACCGTTACTCATGCACATCTTCGTCTGCAATGGTAGAGAAAAAACTCTAATTAGTATTTATTAGACGAGAATCAGCATCTCTTGGAGCATGTTCATAGTTTATCGTAAGGCCTGAGTCGTCTTGTCTAATTCTTCATAATCCCCTAGTCATATCCCGCTGAATGGTAACTTCCAACATACATCATGGACTTGGCTTTGCCTTATGTAGCCGACACAAAATCGCTACCCTAGATTCCGGACTGAAACCAGTATATACGCTCACTTAAAACAAAGCCAGTCGTATATATCTGATACCCTACATGACAGTACAGCAATATTTGTTGACAAGCTTTTTAAGGAAATTCTCAATTTCCTCATACTGTTCCTCTTCCTGGTTCTGTCCACCATGGTGGTGCTGCTGTTGACCGGGGTAATATTGCTGCTGATTGCCATTATTCTGTTGTGGGTGGTGTTGGTAACCGTCGTGCTGGGACATAAGCGGGGGTAGCTTGACATAAATGCGTCCTGCATTCTCTTCGGTCTCGTACTCTAGCCCGAGATTCTCGCAGAGTGCCTCGATCGCTGGCTTGATATGTTGTTTATGATCGACACTGTGGTGGCCCTGTCCGACGATCCTGTAGTATTGAGACAATGAGTTAGCATATTGTGCTAAGCACGTAAGTTGTTGTGTATTTGTGAGGGATAATGGTATTCTTACACATGAAGATAGGTCTCTCCCTTGCTCTGGTCCTCTCGAATCCGTTCCGTAGTAAAGTCCACAGCTTCGTGGACGTATAGGCCATGCAAGTCGATTGTGTGGGGCTTTCTGTCTTTGTTGACCCTATTGAATATTTGCTTGCCCGCCTCTTTGTTCAATTTATCCCCCTCAGCGGCATGCGCTTTGCCATCATTGCTTAGCTGCTTTGCCCCTGCTCCATCACCTCGTTCGTATGCTTCGTGGGCCTATCCTTCGTTCAATAACACGGTTAACAGATGGATTCGAGTGTGTAATATCGAATTCGGGAAATATATCGCAAGAGAGCTCAGGAATGTGAAGCGATAATTGGATGATGTACGTACGCGTTGCATGCAAACCTCCTTTTTCGCATATTCGTGATTAGCTGACTGACGAAGCGCAACGAACTCTCCGTCAGTGATTTTGGGGCCGTGGTGGTGGAAGTCTGTGATATATCGTTCAAATGTAAGCGATGGGTCGGTGATGTCGAGGTACGTGAGTACCGTTAGGGAGTTAGGCGGATAAGAACATAGAACACATTGTGCATCATACCACTGCCGCCGATCCCAGAGCCTCCATGCCTGGGATGATGGTCAAGCTCGACGCCGGCAGACATCGTGCAATTGTTAATGTCAAGAGCAAAGCATAAAAATCCAAAGTTAAGATGCCGACAGAGAGAGGTTCCCAATTGATAGAACAAAACACATCGGTTGTCCCTGATTTTTGCGCGCAAGGCCTGATTCATGTGCTAGGTAACTCAGCCGTAATCGAGCAATCGTGGAGAGATCTGGCGCTAGACAAGCTGGTAGCCCACCAGTCGGCTAGCTGGTTAGCTGGGGCTTGTGATGAGATGAAGTTTGGCTTGGCCTGATTAGATTAGAGGCTTATGCTGATCCATCTGTCCTGAGTTGCCGGCTGCCGGGGGCATAGTATATAAGCAGACCGCCCATTGCTGCATCTTCAGACCTGCTGTGCCGACAATGGCACAGGAACCATGCAGAAGCAATGTTGCATGCACACTTCGGGACTCGGGAGTGTCTTGCAGATGCGCTGGAACGGTGACAACTGGAACTGTCCTATTATTCGGGATATATCTAGCCAGGTACCTGGACTAGACAACTTTTCCATGGAACTTTAACTACTGTAGAAGGAGAATTAGGGAACCAATTCTGGATTGGTTGGAATGCTACATAGTAATGCTAATGATGATCTACACTAGAAGAGATAGGGCTAAAGGCCGGGCTATTACTGTTTCCAAGCTAGAAGTGTACTGGTTATTCATATGCTCTTTCTACAGTACCAGTCTGATAGACTAGAGAAGCAAGTTGATACTAAATCTTGAATTACGACCAGAGTTACGACCGTCTTTACATAGTGGAGCGTACTGTCGAAGCAATACATGTACATACTGTAGTACTAATCTAACGAGTTGAAAGTGGCCAATGGGTGCTTGAATCATGTTATCGTCATTTTACAAGTACTCGATTGGGCTACCTAAGTTAGGCCCTAGGTATGGTCTATCTATTCTAGAACCAAAACATAAGCGTGGTGGCAAAGACCGGGAAGAAAAATATTCTAGAACTGCTGGATTTTGCGAGTTATTATGAATGGTGTCTGTTCGCTGCTATTTATATCTATATGCGTAAATGCCGACCAATGCTCATCTAGTACCAATCTGTAAGATTATTCAAGTAAGATCTGCCGTAGGTTAGGTTTTTACCAAGTTTCGTATCTTGTGTGAATCTAGACCCCCTGTTGTTACAAAGCGGATCAACGTAGTATCGGTCTCAAATTTATTGAAAATTGCGCTGTGCGAATGATGTTTCGAGGTTTGTAATCCAGTCCTGTTGCAGATCAGGGAGCGGTTGTTATACTGTACAGCAGTTAACATATTATAATATTATAGCATAACTATTCATTAGGCTCCGCGAATATAAATGTGATGCTGCATTGTGAACTCGATTCGATAGTTACTGAGCAGGTTGGGAAAGATCTTAGCCCCATGGACGTGATGAGACCGTCAGTGACAAAATTAAAGATCAAGTTGGCCTAATCTGGAAGGACGCTCGGAAAACATGACCGTGAATATGGCCCGAGGTCACTCCGTATATCGTGGCAATACTTGAAGAAACGAGCCACGCATAGGTAACGCATTGAAGAAGAAATATCCAGGTATGTACTACAGATGTTTCAAAATTGCTGGGGTCGTGATCTTGGCGATGCCTTCAATCCACCATCGGTTCAATCTTGTTAAGCGTGCTTCGCGCTACCTAGTTAAACTACCTAGGTATGTCTGAAAGTTTGGGCCGTTTAAGTAAATACCCCGCCAACTTTTATTTTCTTTCGACTGGTCCGTCTTCGTAGCGATCCCAGCGCAACATTCCGACGGTGATATGGAACTGTTCCCGCTGCATCTGCCGGAACCCGGGGAGACCGGTCAGCCGTTATACTTGACATGCGCCGTGATTTATACGCGTGCATTTGTGTAGACTACGGTAGCCTATAGTATAGTGCTGGAAAATTCATTGACAAGTAGGTGTCAAGGGGTTAAAGTAGAACGATAGCATTCGGCACGGCCGGGCTCCGGGAAGGGCGATCGGGCATCTTGAATCTCTCCATCCGCCCTATAACCACTCTCGAATAAAGGGTGCAACAGTCGTCGAGCCACATATCTCTGCCTTGTGAAAAAGGCTCCCAGTTTAACCACCTACTACCTCAAGGTAAATGGCCCGTTGGTACCATCAGATTTTGTCGGCGGAGATATAAATAAATATGACGCCGCTGACAGCGTCAGGTGATGAGCACTTCTCCCTGATAGGCTCTATGTTGGTAATTCTGTGGTATTGCCGACTTGGATCCCGCATTGAGGAATTTTGTCAGATCAACTACCCTGCCAAGTGGCGTCAACATCTCGCTGCAAGTTTATTTAGTGCAGGAGAATGCGTTGCATGGGACAGCCAGCTTGTAATCCTGCATGCAACGCCGCCGCCCATGAGACGGGAGATATCTCTGCCATCATTGCCTGTGGACTCGCCTCGATGCCTTAACGCCCGTTTAGAAGGAATCGTGTAGGTGTGGCACGATACGTCGTTTGCTTTCACATATTATGGAAATGGGCAGCCGTTTGCAGATTATGCCCATTCTTTAGCAGTCGTAACGCACAATGCCGGTACATAAATCCGTGGCTCGTAAGATTGCATGCTATATCTGGTTACTTGCATCGGATTCGTTTTGGTGGCGTCCGATGTAGACAGCATAGCTGAGAAAAAGAAGAGGTAAAAACTTGGTATTCATCACATTTTTGTAAGGGCGGTCACTGAAAACATCTTCCGCGACACGTCAATGTAGAGGCTGTGAAACGAGTGAATATATGTGGCGCGAAAGCTAATTGTAGAAGCGATAGAAAAACACCATGTTCTCGTTCATGTTGAAGCTGTTAAAAACGTGACATGTTAAGTAGATATATAGAATATTCCTTCGACTTCAAGGGTACCGAACCTTGCCGTGAGTCAGCACGGCAATCGAGTTTTGGTCTCGTGGGGGTCGATGATAAACGCAAATACCAAACTTATTATACCTTCTTGAAGCTCGATTTCTCGTCCAAACAACTCGAATCAAGGCTACCTTTTCCACAATGGCGACTCATAGATCAGTTGTTGAGTAAGTACCAAATGTAGAAAAATCAGGTGACATGCTGTGAGCCGAAGACCAGAAACAAACAAACTCATCAACGCTCGTCTATGTCACGTATCCTAGTAGGAACACACGAGATACTAGGTACTATTTAGCAATCAGTTAACCCGACTTGATACACTTCAGTATCGGATCACAGGTGGCCAGCAAGTAAACGCCGATATTTTCATAATGCGCACTATGTATCAGTCTTGAATATCAGTATCAGCAATTACAATATTGAATTCGTGATATGCATTTACCTATTTTCTGACATCTGGATGTGCGCATTTGTTTGCTTGTATGGCCGCTATCTATCATGTCCTCCTTTTCTGGAGCCTTCCGACTGCTCACCAACCAACTGCACTACCACCTTAGTAGCATGGGGTGGGTCCTGATATACATTTCGGGCTATTTACTAAGTAGGGGCTGACTAGGTACTATCTACAGCGTACCTGGTTGGAATTGGAAATTGATTTATTTTTGGGTTTGGAATTATTCAAGATGAGACATCACAATTGTAATACCAGAAACCTGACTGCTACAATTACGACAGTTGGAGCATGATCATGGTAGATAAAGAGATGGGTTGATTATATCTAATGGCATTTCCCGATAGACACATATTTCTTTCATAAAATATAAAATATGACCTGTTAGACTTGCCGAGAATACCACCCCACCTGCACTACCAATATTAGGTAACCTACTAAGAAGGGGATATTCATTTTACTACTGCCGTACAGGCTTAGCGTCGGGCGGTCCTTGCAGTTTGCAGTAGACTACCTTAGTTTAGTCGTCTGCAGAGCCCTTGCGACATGGCACTTGACTGTTTCGGGTTACCTGGGGCCCCTGGCCAGAAATCAATCAAAACCCTCCAGCCATCCAGCCATCTCATCCTCCTGAGCCCTGACTGGTGTTGAGGGGGGGCAACATCTCGACCAGCCAGCGTATTTGCGTGATAACATTGTGTAGGCGGCGATGGCTGGGGCGGGAGACGCTCCCCAGCGAGAATAGGCAGGTACAGCATACCCAATAGACACTTGGCCTGCAGACATCATGACATGCATCGCAGTAGGTAGTGGAGAGGTGGCCCCGAGCAAAAGCATTCATCTAATCCTACGCACTATAGCGCATTAGTGTGGTCGAGTGCAGTGTCGCGTTAGGGGTCGCTAGGAATGAAATCTCCCGTCTGGGATTAGGGGTAAGCTGAAGCGCCAAGGATTCCCCGTTAAATCAGCTGCTAGCCGTGTTCTACATGCGCTAGTGCGGCATAGTACTGACCTACCTAGCAAAAAGCATGCCAGTCGCTGTGTCTGGATGGTGAATCACTGCCAGTGGTCAGCCAACCCACGCTGGCCCCGGACTGGTCGCTCCACCCACGCCTATAATAGCACCGACAATAACAGCACAGAGAGGAGAGAAGACAGGCTGCTGGACGCGCTGCAGCATTGGCTGGACGGGCCTTTCCCTTGTATTGTATTGTACTTACAAACCTACCTGTAACCTACTTAGGTACTTACTTACCTAGTGCAGTGCACACACTGGCTGCACTCTGGTCCGCCCAGTCCATCTCCGCCCCCGGTCACAATCTCGTTCAACCGCCCTTTTTTCCTTTTCCCTCCTCGTCGTCCATTCTCACCATCTTCGCCGCTCTCTCCTTTTGGTGGTCCATCATCAAACTGCCGCTTGCTGTCATCGCCGCTCTGCCTGACCGAAGAGGCCGCTGTTCTGGTAAGTCGCCGTCACGTTTCTTACAACGAGCCTCAATTTCACCTGCCGCCATCGTGCACAATCAACACAATCGACAAGCGCAACCGCCGAGGTCATGCGTCTACAGGAGCGACCAATAACAACTTCAATCTCCACTCCGTACATGGCATGCGTGTCGCGACCTCCCAATACTCAGCGACTCCATTGTCTGCTACTGTTTTTGTCACGTCTTGCGGCATGTGGCTTCGTGCATGCACATGTCTTTGTGTGTGTGTGAGCCTGTCGGTGTCAAAAGGACCAGGACCGCGACGTATACAGGGGGACACGCTGCCGGCGCAATTACCATCTCCAAAGCATCAATCATTTCGTCTAGAGCTGTTTTCTTTTTGCTTTTCTTTCATCAACTAACCAGATTCGCTCTTTAGTACGAAACGACAGCTTCCCTTGTCCTTCCACCGCCGACCGCTGTTGACTCGGTTGAAACACGTTGCGAAGCCTATTCTGTTAGGACCCATTCACGCTCGTCAAGATGGGTTGTGGAATGAGTACGGAGGAGAAGGAGGGCAAGGCCCGCAACGAGGAGATTGAGAACCAACTGAAGCGGGACAAGATGATGCAGCGGAACGAGATCAAGATGCTTCTTCTGGGTGAGTGAGGCCCGATTTCTGGTTGCCATCTGGAACCCCCCCCCCCCCCCCCCCTCGCTAACATTCGCCTGATCAGGTGCTGGTGAATCCGGAAAGTCGACGATCTTGAAGCAGATGAAACTGATCCACGAGGGCGGATATTCGCGCGACGAGCGGGAATCCTTCAAGGAGATCATCTTCAGCAACACAGTCCAGTCAATGCGCGTCATTCTGGAGGCCATGGAATCACTTGAACTACCGCTGGAAGATCAGCGGATGGAGTACCACGTTCAGACCATTTTCATGCAACCCGCACAAATCGAGGGCGACGTCTTGCCCCCTGAAGTTGGCAACGCCATTGATGCTCTGTGGAAGGATCACGGTGTTCAGGAATGTTTCAAGCGATCGCGAGAGTACCAACTTAACGACTCCGCCAGATAGTGAGTTACGCCACCCCCGCGCCATCTGCTTTATTACTGACATGCCATCAGCTATTTCGATAACATCGTGCGTATCGCTACTCCTGACTATATGCCCAACGACCAAGATGTCCTCCGGTCGCGTGTCAAGACAACCGGTATTACAGAGACGACCTTCATCATTGGTGATTTGACCTATCGGATGTTCGACGTCGGTGGCCAGCGATCAGAGCGAAAGAAGTGGATTCACTGTTTCGAGAACGTCACGACCATTCTTTTCCTGGTTGCCATATCCGAGTACGATCAGTTGCTCTTCGAAGACGAGACCGTCAACCGTATGCAAGAAGCCCTAACCCTCTTCGACTCTATCTGTAACTCGAGGTGGTTTATCAAGACGTCTATTATTTTGTTCTTGAACAAGATCGATCGATTCAAGGAGAAGCTTCCCGTCAGCCCTATGAAGAACTACTTCCCCGATTACGAGGGCGGCGAAGATTATGCTTCCGCTTGTGACTACATCCTGAACCGATTCGTCAGTTTAAATCAGCACGAGACCAAGCAAATCTACACGGTACGCGCTCCAGAATCCCCTACTCCCCTATGTTTTACAGTTTCTAGGCTTGTTACTCCTATAAACAGGAGATTGAGTCAACGTTGTGTTGTCTGATAATTACTAACAACTGATTTCAAATAGCACTTCACGTGTGCAACTGACACAACGCAAATCCGCTTTGTCATGGCTGCCGTTAATGGTAAACCCAACCTTCTAGTTATTAAAGTAGCAAATCAGTACTAACAAGTTGGTAGATATCATTATTCAAGAAAATCTTCGATTGTGTGGTTTGATCTGATCTATCGGTCATACCCCGGCAAATGTCGGTAAACACAACCTATCGAAATACCCATCAACGTATACTCAAACAGTTGCCAGTAATGTTTTAGACCTGGCTAATGACTCACCTGTAACCTCTACGAGTTGGCAAGCGGATCTCTCTATGTGTTTTGTTTTGCGCCGAATTGTCCAACATATCCATCCCTTCCGCACTATGTTTTACCAAAACCGTCTTCTCTGGCTTCGCAGGAAGCTTCTGGACAGCGCCAAACCCGCATGAGATCTTGAGGCATGCTGTCAAGTGGAGGGACATTGCATTCGACGGCCGCAGTGGACTACATATCTTGTTTAATTACGAATCGGCGGCGACGTTGACCCCTTCTTCTACCTTTTTTTCCTTTTTGTCACGGCCTCCGGAGTGTCTCAGTGAACGCTAAAATAGGGGAGGCACCACCATCATCTGTTGCAATCATGAGGGCCTATGGAGCGAGAGTACGGATGATTGCAACGAAGTTATACCAAAGCGTCAGCAAAGATTTTCGGAGAAGTCAAAAGCTCCGGAGAAAGGTTGGATTGTTGATATAAGATGAATAAACCAACCAATGTTCTATATATACATAAAAGGCGGTGTAAGCTTACCATTGTGAATTGCAGTACGTGATAAATATTCAATACTGGCGATCTATGACCTTGGACATTGAACTGTGACGCCTTACATTTTCGTCTTATCATCTTCGATGTTGTATCACTCTATGGTCAGTCAATCCTAGCTTTGATGCATCATAGGAGGCCAAGCGCCAGGGTCCTGTTGAGCCTGGCACAATTCCGCTAACCCTAACACCTTCTCGAGCAATTCCGGGGTGCCAGTAGTTCAGCTTTTGCCAAGTCCCGACGGTCCTGTCCCCTGAAAAAGGAGTGAAGATAACGGATAAATGTTGGGATCGAGTGGCGTGGTTGTCTTGAAGGGGGGGCTGGGATCGGGTCATGGACCCTTGGAGCAGGTCCATCAGTCGAGGATGTTCATAATTCCGGGATATTTGGAAGGTCCGGAGGAAACGTGTTTACATTAAGCGGACACAGCAGGTTTTCAAACCTCTAGGATGTTAGTTTTGCTGCTATTTCCATTGGTGGTTCGGAAGCTCTAAACAACTATGCTAGGTAGAGACTCGTAATGTCTCTTCTATATTTTACATTTGCAAGAATTACCGGCTGGATCCCAGCACCCCTAGAACTGGGTCCATATTCGGTAAATCTGAGACATGTTTTGTTGTCTTGGTAGCACCACCTCTCCCTTGTTCTCCCAATAAGCCGACTTTTATACTCAGCTGCCAAGTCCTGTGATACACGTCATGGATTCCGCTCGCCCATCTTGGAGGCTAGGAGCATTTGGTTTGAGATGCTATTCATAGTCCTAGCATTAAATCCACCTATAACGCCGTGAGAGTACATTATACATTAAACGTCGTTGTAATTCTATGGTTGATAATTTTATTTATACTCATTGTTCATGAATGTCCTTCCTCCGGTAGTTGATCGGATGGCCGTTCGTTTTGCCGTATTTTCTAATCTTGCCATAGAGATCTGGTAAAGCAAAGATCCAGACTATAGCGATAATCGAAGACATGACTGTGTCGACGATCCAATTGTTGCGAGGTGACCCGCCAAGGGACCCCCAGCGGAAGACGTGACCCAGGAGAGCAACCGTAATAGAGTAATAGCCCTTCTCAAGACCGCTTATAGCCCGGGCGGCTACGACGTCGGGGGTCTGCACCGGATCGCCCTCCTCGAGGATCTTGGTGATCTCGGGCTTCGTCTTGTTCTCGCGCTCGAAGCCGGGGCTCGCGATGCCGCCGGGGTAGACGATGTGGACCTTCACGTTCTGCGGGTACACCTCGAGCTCCTGGACCAGCGTGTCGGCAAGTCCGCGCAACGCCGCCTTCGCGGGCGTGTAGGTGCCGTATCCGGCGACGGGGAAGAAGGCGACCACGGACGACGTGAAGATCAGGTGCTTCGGCTCCGCCACGACGGGGGCGTCCGGGGCGCACCACAGGCGTAGTATCGCGTGGGCCATCTCGGCGTTCCCCCAGAAGTTGAGGTCCATGTGCTCCCGCGTCAGCGACAGCGGTGCCTCGAACCAGAAGTCGGGCGTGGACTTGCCGGCGAGACACCATACGATGTCGAGCGGGTTCCCGTTATTCCAGGCGATGGCTTCGGCGAGCAGAGCGGGGGCATAGTCGGGCTTGGAGACGTCGGCGGTTATGTAGTGGAATCGTTGTGTCTGTGGGTTGCGCGCGGCGGCCTAGAGCGCGGAGAAGAGACACGAATTAGGATCCCCGTGATCGGTGCGGTCGTAGCTAGTAAATAAAGGGCGCGCGTACCTTGGCCTCTGCCATTGCCTCCTCCAGCTTGCTGGCCGAGCGCGAGACGAGAATGACGTTGGCACCCTTCTCGGCCAGCTGCCGAGCGACACTGCGGCCCAGGCCCTCGGATGCGCCGGTGAGCAAGACGGTCTGCCGGCACAATCGAGGTCAGCACGGGTACAAAACCGGCATCGCGGGATGGAATGAATGTCTCGGCCGTCTACTCACTTTGCCCTCGACGGGCATATGATTCTTGCTCCACACAGCTCCCATTGTGACGGATAGTAGAAGCGCAACAATGCTCGCTGCAATGGCAATCCACATGGGTTGTGAGAAGCCGTCCATGAAAAGGAAAACCCGATTGCAACTGTGAGTTGTCTCCAGGGCCTTTTTTCCCACTCAATTGGGCGCGCAGTAGTAGTAGTACCCTGATGCAAGGGACTGCAGATGGATGATTTCCAGGGTTTTGGTACCTACTTGGCGCTCCAATTGTAACCCTACGGCTGGTTGTGGCAGACCTCGGCTGGAGAAAGGACATTGTCCACTAAAAGGATGGACTTACTGTACCTTAAGTACTCTGTACAGTACTCAGGTACCTGGTAAATGTAGGTGGGGGGTGGGGTGGGGTGGGGGTGGGGGTGGATAACGAAACCCCGATAAGATTCCTCAGAAAAAAGTTCAGATAACACAGTGGTCGGCTGCTTCCCACCAAAAGAGGTCGCTGCGTCAGATTGCGAAACAACAAAACAACCCTACACCACGAGTCACGTACCCGAGATACATCTGGACAAGATGGGAAAGAAGAGGAAGGCAACTACGACCACCAAGTCGTCCGGCCCACGAGACTACAACCCCAAGGATGGCAAACTCGGCCCGGTATCCAGCTATAGAGACGTCATGGACGACCAGGACCGCTTCGAGGCCGACGACGACGAGATCTTGTTCGACGAGAGGCCCAAGACCAAGCGCCAGAAGGCCGAAGAGCTCCTAGAGGACGACGACGACGAGATTTTGGCCTACTCGGAAGATTCCGACGTTGATGACGATGAACCACCACCAAAAAAGTCGGGGAAATCTAATAAGAGACGGAACGACGATGATTCGGACAATGAACAGAGGCGAGAGGACGCCGAGGAGGAGCACGACGATGGGTACTGGGGTTCGTCGAGGAAAGACTACTACGATGCCGACCAGATCGAGACCACGGTAGACGCAGAGGAAGAGGAGAAAGAGGCCCTGCGCCTGCAGAAGAAGAAGCTGGCCAAGATGTCCGAAGCCGACTTCTTCAACGAGGACGAATGGTTGGCTGGCGAAGCCGAAGAGGCGGACCAGGACGAGGTCGTTACCGAAGTGCTTAAAGAGGTCGAAATCCCCCCTGATATGGGCCCCGAAGAGAGAAATCGGTTACTGCAGGCCCGCTACCCGGAACTTCCCTTTCTCGCCGACGAGCTGTTACAGCTGCAGCCGAAACTAGTAGAACTTCAAAAGGAAGCCAAAGGCCAAGACCCTGCGAGTCTAGCTGTTATCAAGTGTATGCATACCTCTTATTCGCACTCCCGTTGTCATCACTAACATGGATATGAACAGACCGAGTTCTTGGCTCATTAGTAGCTACCCTTGCCATGTACTTCGGCATCTTAACATCACCAGCCAGAGATGGCGACTGTGTCGCAAAAACGCTTGATCCATCTGAGTTGCGAGAACACGAAGTCATGAGTACACTCCTAGAATGCCGCAATGCCTGGAAAAAGGTAGAAGCCCTGGAAGCATCGAAGCCTGCTACGCCGGCTGATGCCCTGCCGTCGCCACCAGAGGACGAGGACATTGAAATGCTCAATGAGGACACAGTAATACCTAAACAACTCAAGGAGACCAATAAGGCCAAGCGGGCGAAGGCGAAAGCAGAGCGCAAGGCTAAGGCCATCGAAGATTCGCTGGCTGATCTCGACTCTTTACTCACGTCTAAGAAGGCACCCAAGAAGAAGGCTGTGCTCAAAGACGCCGCAGAGGACAGCAACTCGGATTTTGGAGAAGAGGACTATCTCGACAGCAAAACGGCTGCTGACAAAGCGGCACGAAAGAAGAGTCTCAGGTTCTACACTTCACAAATCGCACAGAAGGCCAATCGCCGAGCAGCAGGAGGCCGCGACGCTGGTGGCGACATGGATATTCCATATAGGGAGCGTCTCAGGGACAGACAGGCTCGTCTTAACGCAGAGGCCGAGAAGCGTGGCAAGAAGGGCTCAAATATCGGTGCCGATCTCGGAGAGGGTAGCGATGACGAGGATCACGAGACAGCGAAGGCCATCAGAGATGAAGGAAATGATGAATATTATGACATGATCGCGGCGGCGTCCAACAAGCGGAAGGGCGATAAGGCGGCCAAGGCAGCAGCCCTTTCTGCCGCTGGCTCCGCCGATCGTGTTGTGGAGGTCGAGAAGGTTGGGCCCGACGGCCGTAGAGAGATTACCTATGCCATTAAGGCTAATAAGGGCCTGGCTCCTAAGAGGAAGAAGGAAGTGCGGAATCCTAGAGGTATGTGCTTTCAAGTTATTCTTTACATGTCCCGTGTTTCAAAATACTTCCCGCATCCTATGATGCCTAAAATTGAAAGACTAAATACTGACTCCTCGAACAGTTAAAAAGAAGTTAGCCTACCAGAGCAAGCTCAAGAAGCTGAAGAGTCAAAAGGCTGTGTACTCAGGAGGGCCAGGAAAGGGTGGTTATGCTGGAGAGAAGAGCGGTTTGAAGACAAACCTTGTCAAATCCGTCAAGCTCTCGTAGGCATTAACAAGTCGAAACGTTATCCTTCCCAATGCCAAGCGTGTAATACAAACCATCAATCTGTGAAACATATTGCTATTGATCGCTGTGATCAGATCACTTAGAGCGTATAAACAAATCCTAGTCCTCCGCAACATAAGTCTAATCAGCCATATTCTGATAGGGCAATTAATATGTTTTCACAGCAACCGGAAGCAAACAGCGGACAGACATGTTATCGCTCTGAAGTTTTGATACCTCAGGCATCTAGACAGCTGTGTAACTACGGCTCTGAGACATTTCCCGAGAACTAGCTGTAACCGTGCAGACAAGAAGTTTCACATCGGCTCTGATGATGTTAGCTACATAATGCTGCTACCAATGTCGCCCATTCGCCAACCCATATTGATATAGATTGAGGAAATAGGGGTGGTGGCTACAACGACAACCTCTTAACAACATGTAATAAGGGGGATGCTCTTCTCACTTATCAGTTACTTACGTCTTACGTCTCACCTTACTTCACGTTCCTTAACTGATCCCGTGCATAACATTGATGGTGAATGGGTGAAGGAAATATACACCAGCCGTGTTGAGCTTGCCCGGTGAGTGAGCACATTTCATTTGCTGTCAGGATCTCGTAAGGGGAGTCAAGTCTATATGGGCATGCATGGACTACTGCTGTTGCGCGAATGGCCTAAACACCTCTGTAGGCCAGTCCTTAGCTATATACATACATGTCCTTTGTTCTAGGGAAGATATTACACCACTTGTTATTGCGCGAAGGTCTCCAAAACACCTTCATGGGCTAATCTCGCTATATGCAGCATGCTCTTTACTGTGCAGTTTCATATGTGTCTTGTGACAATTGGGTCTTTCGAAATACTCTGTACTCGCCTTGGTGGAATTGAGACATAAGGCTCTAACGTAAGCCCTCGCCGAGAAACACCAAGGCAGTGATCAATCCATTGCCTAAGTAAAACCCAATAGGGCCTTCACGTATCATGACGGTTGTGATGATATTATGCTTCAAATTCAAGTATGCAGGTGTCTATATACAATGCAAGTAGGCTATATACAAGATGGCCATGAATGACGCGGGTGGTGACCCAATATGATCTATATACAAGAGCAAAAGATGCTGAACGAATGAATAGCAAATGGGTATAGCGAACGTCCAAAAATGCACCGAATGCCTCCCAGAACCCGTAACAAGGATAAATGAACGTGTGCTGCAATTATGTATGTGGCTTGAAGCCGCCTACGTATGGCAAGCAGAAGCCAGAATCTCTCGAGCGAGTGACTGTTCGTCAAGGGACGAGATGAGGAGAGAAAGAGCGATATTAATGTAAGGTAACAATGAAGTTGAGGATAGACGGGAATCAGGTGTAAAGGAGCGTAATTCCAGATGCAGAAAATCAACAGCAAAACGAATGGGTATACTGAAGAAACAACACATCCCTGAACGCCAGAACCTCGGGGTTAAGTCAAAAGAGTGTGGTTATCCAAGCGAGGTCTCGAGCGCCAGCGAGGTCGTCACAGGTTGGTCGAGCAAGCCGAGGCAGACAGGTAGTCCACCACCTATCCATCTTACTTCTTGAAGATGCCCTTTAGCACGGACATGATCTTCTTCAGCAAGCCCGCGAAGTCGAACGTAGTCTTCTTCTCCTTCTCCTTCTTCCCGTCGCCACCACCGACGGCACCTTTGTCCTTGTCCGCCGAGCCGCCGCTGCCGGGACCACCGACGGTAACAGTCAGCAGCTGCGGCGAGCCATCGTACACGGTGCCGGCCTGGTCGGGGCCCGTCGCGCCGCTGGGGACGACGTCGTCGTAGGGGAACGCGTACCCGCGCCCGTCGAGGTTGACGCCGTGCACGATGCGCGCGTAGTGGTTCGTCGGGTTCGTCTTGTAGTAGTCGTTCTGCCCGTTTGCGATGGGGTCCGGCTGGTCGGGGTTCGAGACGAGCGTCGAGCGGTTGAACGCCGCGGCCACTAGCAAGGAAACAAACACACCAAGTCAGTTATCGCCATTCGGAGCGTCTGTGAGTATCTCGAGAGCGTGGGGAAACGTGATCCCAGCGCGAAGGATACGTTTATACTCTTAAAGCGGCAGAAATAAGAAGAAAACGACGCTGGGGAATTTTACTTACAGCGAGCCCCGATCGCGCCCATCTCGTCGCTCGTCGCCGTGGGATAGTTCCCGAAGGGCCCCGTGCTGCAGCTGAAGATGTCGATTGCCGACGGCTGGGCGAACGTGCCTACGTTAGGGAAGCTCAGGAGTCCGTCCGACACGCGACCTGTCACGACCCCCCATTGTGCTTGTGTGTCGACCTTCAGATCGGTGTTGGTGTACTTTGACCAGGCGTCGTTTACGTAGGATTGGAAGTAGCCGTTGAAGAGTGAGCTGTCCGCTGAAGTTGATTGTAAATTGTTAGCTTGGTATTTCATGTCTTTAGTTGAAAATGTGCCAGCTAGTTTAGGGGTAAAAGTAAAGCACGAGAGGAAGAACCAGTTCCAGGCATGCTATAGCAGGCTCCTCTATTCCCGTATCGTTGAAGAAATAGCAATGAAAGGAAAGCGGCCTACCGATACGCCCGCTGTTCGGGCTGAGCGCACGTAAGTTCTTGCCGTCGGGGCCCTTGACGATGAGTTTTCCCCAGCCGGCGTTGTCGGACGCATCCTGCTCTGTCAATTGAGTGCAGATCTGGTTGAGGCCGTCGGTAGGGAGACCTTGGACAGTCTGTGTCGCGCCGGCTGTGTTGAGGAGCTCAAGGGCGATGGGAAGAGACACGAAGTCGACGTAGCTGATGTTGACAAAGAGTTGTTCTTGGTTGTCTGTATTGTCGGTTAGTGAATCTCATCCTCAACTGTGAGATCATCGAGCTCTAGTTGGGAAGATGAGTAGTCTGTTTTACATACTAGACGAAACAATGTTAGTCGACGATATCTATACGTGTTGGAACAATCGCATGTATGACTATGAGAACCAGGAAGAGTAAATGTTTCTCCGTCTAAGTTGACATTACAAATACGAAAAGGGGAGTCTACTCACCAAGTGAACTCGCAGAACCCCCAGTTAAGATCGTAATTTGCATCGGCTGTGTTCGTGACGGAGGGCTCAACGATTCCGGGGCCAGGGTTAAGCAAGAAAGTAAGCTTGTTGTCAACGACGAACCAGATGCGTCCACCGGCGAGTTGGGGGATCGTGACCGTCGTCGTGGTGCCTGGAGCACCAAGTGGGATCGCGCAGTCTACGGCGAGAGGTGACTGTGGCTCGGATGGCGACTCCGGATAGTACAGCGTCTTGCCGTCGGGCTCTAAGAACGCATAGGCATTGTTGTTGTTAATGTCCAGACCCGTCACGTACGCGTACGCTCCCGAGGAGGTCGTGTTGTTCTTGAGGGCGAACTGGGTCGTTGGGTTCGTCATTTTGGCAAATAAGACGCTCGCCTGGTATAAAGAGATACCATATACCGTCCTCCTACGACGTTAAGAGAAAAAGAGTATGGTCAGGGAAGTAAAGGTGAGAAGGTTGAGCGGAGAGAGGTCGTATACTGAGAGACGAATCGAGATACATGGATGTCGATTCAATGAAAAGGGACGTGAGGAGAAAAATACTGAGAATTATATATGAACTGGACATTAAGGCGTCTTAATATACCAACCGTCACTCATCTATGTTGAAGAATCAAAATAACGACGAAAGGAATAAGATATCTTGTGAGGTGTCCCCAGTGTTGCGCCCCCGTCCATGTGCTCTGTATAGCAACTTGTGACCCGGGGCGATCCTCTTCGTGGGTTGCAAAAGGCCGAGACGACAACCGCAACATGACCCGAATATTGCATAGTATCTTACGTAAATTTGCGAGTTTAAGTTAGAACAGGTGTCTTGGTCTTCTAGAGCATACGCTTGAGCGTGGTTACGGTATTACCAAGAATGATGCTTCATCTTGACGGATTGGGTGCTTCTGCAAGCCTATAAGCACATCGCCAAGTACCATGATGAACGTTTGGCTAATTGCCTTCAAGCATCTTCGGCCCTGCCATGCGTCATGTGTGGCGTATGGGTCTTTGCCATGGAGTTGAGTACGTTGTAGTGAGTCCTCGGAATTGGCGGCATGGCCTTATGGCTTCCACAGGGGATATATCATACACTCGTAACCAAGAAAACCCCTGCCAAGACTGCATCGGGGACGGCCTCACACAGAATAACCATGACCACGGAACCAGCACGTGTGCAGGCGAAGCAGGATTTACAATAATAATAAAAAATAGTAGCTGGTGCAGGTGCCAAGACATGTCAAGTTAGCGAAGCACCATTCGAACATCAATAATGACTCGTTCACCATATCTTGAAGTAATGTGTGTCTATCTTCATGTGATTACATATAACCAGAGTTAACCAGCAGCACGTATAGAGAAGAACTCGAGTACGTGACCTTCTATTGCTCTCCCGGCTATATATTCGGCTGTCCAAGGCACGCCTGGTTTCCACCCCAATAGCCAAGCCGCCGTGTATAGTAGCTTAGCGAATGAGCCGCCGCATGTCGTCAGCTGTCTCGGAGCTCTCAACCCAAGAGGGAAACTCGTTCTATAAATTCCTTGGTGTCGCCAGACCACATGTTGTTAGAAAAACAACTCGCTCCCGGTGTGTGTTACCACCAGTGGGTTGGGTAACTCGCCAGTTTAGACCGACTTACAGTACTATGTATTGTCTCACTATAAACATGACATGCACAAGCGACAAAGAAAAAAAGAACAAAAGACCCTTGAGTCCGCTTTGCGGGGAAACTCCTATCACCTCATTGATCTGCAAGTCATACTCGCCAGTCTATATGTGAGTGATAGTACCACATGCAACGTCAACATCACGAGCTCCAAGAGTATTATGTAGGGACCGGCGATCTTATGGCTCCCAAGTCTCCTATATAACATTCAGAATGTTGTTTTCTATCAGTAATTGTTCATGCAGACTCCCCCATTGAATCCGGTGCGACAGCAACGTGGAATTCTTCCCCATCTTCCCCTTGTCCCCATACAGTGACGGAGTCATGCCACGCTGCTGCACGTACTATATGCCATTGGACAGTAGTGCATTTCCCCAGATATCAGCAGATCTAGTTAGAAACAAGGGTCATAACATTCTGCTCCACAGGACTATATTAGGTACATATTAGTACCTATAGTAGCTGTAGGCAGCCGAGGCACCTGCGTACTAAGCAGGCATGCAGTAGCTATCACCTCCACAATATGCATCTTGATGAGGAGATGTGGTGTGGTGTACACTACGTAGCTTACGGCCCCAGCCGTACTAATATAGTCTAGGCTACTCTTATATTTATTCAGCTCTGCCTACTACGTACGTACTTATCTGCCCCGTCTTTTCTCCAACTCCAAGTCGGGGGAGGTGTCATAAACGTCCCATCCCCGCAACCCTCCAACTGCCGGTCTCCCCCGCTCCAAACACAAACGCAGACGCTATCGTAGCAGCATATGACTCGTGAGATGCCTGTTAGATCGAGACTAGTGTGCTGTCATTCTATAAGGCACAATCTTTGCACGGTCCGTTGTTCGGCTCTTTTACGATAGTATACGTAATTTTGTATGGGAATATACTGTTGTTAAAGGAACCAGAATGTGACTGACCTGCTTATGAAAACAACTCTAAAGACATTTTAAGAGGTTGATATCAACTTATAAGGCAGTTAATGATAACACGTGAAGAACGCGGGAGCATCTCCCTATTAATACATACATCTAGATACTACTGCTAGACCCTGCCATGGAACGGGAAACCCAGTTCTATACTCCTCCCGTTATGCCGTGCAGAACTCTAGATAAACATACCCGACCCTACACTACCCCATCTTACCTTACCTATATAACATAGCATATTTACACATTGCAACTTCGATGCTGCAGCAAACATTACATTCCTAGCCTGATGGCTGTGTCACCAAACTTCCCCGACCGGATGTGTGCGTGCCCCCAATACCACAAGCAAAGAGACGTTCATCCCATCTATGAGGTAAACAATGTTGCGAACCCGTTACGCAACCTCCGCTGAAATGCACTGGGACGCTCCGAACCCAAGTACATACCAACCAGCCAACGATCGTGCAAAAAATCAGTAATAGGTGCCGCATGCGAATAACTTTAGCATGTCTGTATACGTTGCCATACCTGTTTTCCCAAACGCAGTGGAGACAGTTGTTTGCATACGAAGTGTGACCAGACCACACAGCAGGTGATTGACAGGAGGTAGGTATCACGAGCGTCTCTTCACGCCCAATCAATAAAAATTCGATAACAGCTTTCTACTTACCTAGACGGGTATCTCTATACACAACTACAACAGCTGTGGCCCCCAAGGTATTTTGGTAGCCAATAGCGCGCTTACGGAAGCTTCTCTGGATGCGACTAAACAAATATCCTGTCGACAGCCATGTTGATAGTTTTCCAGTATCATATTTCGCCGACCGGAGAAAACCATGAACTGAGCGCCCAGATGATCTGATAAAACCCCCACTTGGAGGGGATCTAGTTCATCCGTCATAAGTTGTACCGAAGCCTGGCCGTCTCCGCCCACCAAAAAGAGAAAAGAAACATGTTAGTCACATAAACCCACCCCAATGAAGACATTGCTTGCGCCTCTTTCTTTCCCCAACTCATGCAGACCTCTGCTCAGCTCCAGAACAAGGTATATATGAGAGCCATAGCAAGCCAAAAGGCCCATGTCCGCGCAACTAACACGCCAGCACCATTCTCCCCATCGCCGCCCTCGTTGCCACTGTTGTCTCCTGTCCCATTGCCATCTGCGTCGCCATAATCTGTCTGATTTGGCGTCAGATTATCGACATTGCTAAAGAAGAATGTGGCGTTATGGTCCGGTATGGCACAGACCGCACCGCTTGCCGTAGGGTCTTTACACCTCAATGCGAAATCCCGCTGCCGCTGCTCGAGTGACGAGTTAAAGTACGCCTTGACATAGCTAATAGTTGTGACTGCATCCACGGTTGGTGGACCGTGTGACCAGCCCGGATTCCCATTACTCCAATGTGATAGCAGAAGATGCCCGGCTATTGTGGGCACGCTGGAGCCGGTCATCTCAGAGAGCAGGACATCATCTGCGTAAAAGAATACTTTGTCGGGCAAGAAGTCGAAGCGGTATTCATGGAAATCCGTCGTCGGGTCGAAAGGTAGATTAGCCCGATGCAAGCCCGTCGTGTTTGCAGCATCGTAACCAGCGGCGGCTGCTTCTTTTGACTGGAGAACTAGGTTGACAGGAAATACGCCCTTGGCCTTGTCGAACTGGGCGGAGAGAAATTCGATATCAATCTCTTGCGTGTCGTTTTGGTACTAAGGGAGAACAGCCGGTCAACCAAGACCCGAGAGACGCATCTTGCAATAGGGTTGCTCAGAGACTTACCCAGAAGAAAGCGCTGCATGTCCCGGGGACATCTGTGACCTTGATACCAGCCCGGAAAGTGCCGTAGAAATAATCCAGGCCTGTTGTGGAGACTTCAGCCACGGGTACCCTGTTTTCTTGCATGACATCTCGGACGACCAGAAGCAATCCTGCGTCCAAGCCAAGGGTACCGGGGCCGCCGAACAGGTTGCGGTCTCTGATGTTGTTGGACAGGACATTCTGAACGGCGAAAGATTCCCCAAATGGACCGCGGGATGCTTGACTCGATATGTTGTATCCCTGCGGTGCCCATCCATGGCTGGCACCCCCTTTCCCATCGCCTGTGATGTTGACGTGGATGAAGTCGGTCTCGTGCAAATCAGTGAATACGTGTTGGATACCGTCAGAGCTGGCGATCATCGAGTATCCGCATTCACAGTCGCTGATGGCGGTGCCGAAGAGGAGCGGCAAGACGGCGGGAACCCAAGACGATGCCATCGAGATATATAGGAGTTGTGGGGGCCTCATGGTGTTCGCCGGAACCCATGTGCTGGCTACCACCTATGCAATTCCGTGCAGTAGTGATGGCATATGCCGTGACTAGAAACGAGCGACAAGGCGCACGAGCACGAGCACGAGCACTCGGGCGAACAGAGACTAACTAAGGATCCGAGCAAAAGAATGAGTCCAATTCGAAGCAGAGCGAGAGGCAGCAGAGAACAGAGGGCAGAAAACGACACCCAGTCCGTTGCTAGTTGGTCACATGCCCAGACACAATACGAGCATGTAAGAAAAATGCAGACAGACGCTGCCCAGGATTGGAGGCTGAGAAATCAGCAAACGAGGCAGTTTATGTCTGTAGGTACCTTACTAAACTAGCTGGTTGCTATCATAACAACGTGGTAAACGGAAATAAGGAAAGAGGGAAGGGAAGACAACAACACATGTGATAACACATGGCGGACAATGGGGGGATGGAGTTGGGACAACCGGGGAGTGGGATGCGACATCTTTACTGCTCAGAAGAACACGAAATAAAATTAAAATAAAATAAGATTGGGCAATGGAAGCCCTTGGCCAGTGAAACTGGCGGTCGGAGGGCTCGAGTGAAAGAAGAAAACGTAAATGCGAGGGGAAATACATGTAACCAGTCGATAGGATGGATAGGTATCAGGACGCGGGTGCGCGCATGTGCACCATGGCACAAAACCCGCACCTGCACTACCTACGTAATTACCTAATGTGACTGCCATATTTCCACTGCTGGACTTTCCACGCCACGTCGGCTGTCAGTTGATATGTAACCAATGAGAGGTACAATGACGTTGTACAGTGTGGTATTTGGCATACAACAGGTCTGCATATGCGCGGTTGAGCCCCGGGGAATGCAGCTTTGTGCCTGGAAACAATCCCACTGCTGAGATGACTTGGATTCGACCATCTCACCAGCTTGTACGAAAGAATACACAACGAACGAGCGGACGAACGAATCACGATGCGAAAAATATGCATGCACGTAGACTGATTAGCTTCGGCCATGAGAAGTGATGCGAATTTCATTCAAGTCCTGCAATTTGCATCTATACATTTGAAAAAGAGCAAATTCCAATCAATAATCAAGTATCAACCAATCTGTTGCGCGCAATGCTTCCTCCTGCTTTGTCTGTGGACCTCCAATCTCCCCCTCGTGAACTTCTCACTATCAACCCCCCAATCACCAGCTCTATTACGCGAGAGATGTTGGAGGGGAGTGAGAAAGCCAACCAAACGATTGCAAGGAAACCGATAGAGGAGAAGAAGCAACAGAGCCGAAGCGACTATGTAGAACAAGGTATATGACAATCCGCCAAGGAAAGCAATTGAAAAGAGAAATGGAAGCAGCAAAACGATGAGAGCACACAAAAATAGACGACAGCATTAAACAAAGGTATAAGTGCCGTAGCTAATACAACAGAGGGGAAGAGAAGTTCCGGTAATGGACCAGCCAGTCCTGCATCAGACATTATGGTGCGCATCATGCTGCGCTGATATCCCCTCCGCCAGGTCACCGAGAGAGCCCAGTCTGCCATCCCAGTCCCCCCCCCAATTACCAGTGACCCTAGATGCAGACGTTGGATGCAAAGACAAAAGCAGATACGACGGAACTCCAGAGTCAACCACCCCCGGGCGCCTTTCCGACCGAGTCGAGTGAAACAATGAGGAAAACGACCAGGTATATGCGTAGGAAATTAAACCATCCCCATCCGTCGGTTCAAGGAAAACAGGAACAAGAAAATTCGTGGGTCTCGTTATAAAATATTAATACACGCTCTCCTCATCCGCCCCCTGCGAAATCATGGACGGTGTCGACACGTTGGAAGATGCTTCCACGTCATCGACATAGCCAATGAGAGCTTGAGAGTGCAGACGGAAAGACTCGCCCATAAGCCTCGTGATACTATGACATTTGTGTTAGCAGCAGATTTCTTGTTACTTCGACGAGGACATAATTTACTTACCCCCAAACGACCACTTCATCGAGCATGGAGCCCCAGAGATGAGCGACGGTACCACTGAGCTGCGGTGAGTTCAGGGTACCCTCGGACTCCTTCTCAAACAGCAGTCGGACCTTGTGATACATGGCCATCTCTTCCTCTGTAGCAGCTTCCTCGTCATGTTCCAGACGGTACAGCCACAAGGTGAGTGTGATCATGAGATCCATGCCGCATAGAGGGTGCTCAATGCTCCAGTTGGTAGGTGATGTACGGGCAACCCAGCGCACGCCCTGGCGGACGGCAGTCTCGATGCAGTTGTAACACTCCTGAATGACCTTGATCATCTCACTAGACCGCTTGACACGGTCCCGAGCTTTCGACATCGCCGCAGCGACTTCGTAGTGGTCATGGTACCGGAGCGCCTCCTGCACGCCCTTGAGGTCAACCTCGAGGCGCGCACGGGCGTTGCGATACATGGCTTTGGCGTTGAATATCAGCGGATGGCCCTTATGGGGGGCACTCAACGGAACGGCGTCAGCTTCAGGTTCACAAAGCTCAAGAGATTTCTCCCATGTCTCCAGGGCAAGCCGAAGCTTGTATTCAGTGACCACATCCTGTAGAGCTTCGGGGCTACGCTTCTGATACCATACTTCGAGGAATAAGGTGTTGATCATAACACGCGTCGCAAAGGCGCTGTACTTTAATGTTTCTCCTTGGAAGAGATTGTCGTGAGCAACCATGAAGGTGATTCCTGGAGAAGTCTTTAATTGTTCGTACCAAGCGCTGTCGTCAGTGACTTTCGAGTTCCACATTGCCTCAGATGAGGGCAGTTGCAGATCTTCGAATTCGTTGAAGCTCATGGCAGGTGTATGGTTGTAAGTCAGCGTCAATAGCCCAAAGAAGATATACACTGCGTAGTAGGTTCGACGGCAGCCTTCGTCTTCTATCCATTCCGCACGGGAGGGGAGAGCACCTTCACGAGCATCTTGACGTAGCTTTAGCTCGTACCGATTACCCGCAACCATATTGGCAAGTAGACTTTTGATGGAGCAAGCCCACTCGAGTCCCTTCGGATCACCACTCCAGCTAGCAAAGACCATGTTCAGGAGAGAGCTTTGCATCGTCCATAACGGACATTTCCGTGAGCTAAAATTCTCTTTGTTTTGCAGAAACTGGTTCACCAAAACTTTGGATCCAATATGCAGCATATATGCCTGGTCCTGGTCAAAGGCATAGAGTGCACCTATGGATAGAACAGCGAGCAGAATGGCTGGAGACACCTGAGTCACATGGAAAGATGACGGATGCAGAAACGGAAGATGATGGTGGAATAGACCGAAATAGGTCGCCAGATACCGATTCATCGAGCCAAGATTAGGAACACGGAACCCTTCCGGGATTGCATGCTCGCTGTCGTGAGCTCGAATGTTATCTAATATCATGTTGCGCTCTTCATCATTGAGAACCTGAGGAGCCTTGAAGCCGGCCGAGGCCTGGACCTGGTCAGTCTGTGAATTTCTGCAAATAGGCGTAGAGGGTTCGCTGGAAGTGAAAGCACCAGTGCTCCTAGGGGAAAGCGAGCCGTTTATGGGTTGTAGTGGAGGCACAATACCGGTGTAGCTGGGACCTGGGAATGGCAAGGGGTTGGGGCGTGCCTGGGTTGTACTCACACTAGCAAAGGACTGCTGGGACTCGAATGAACCGGAACCAGAAGACGTAACCGACTGAGCCTTGGCTTCTGCCACGGACGAGGACATGAACGCATCCCAAGGAACGCTATGAGGAAGAGGAGTGCTGGTTGGAGGGTAGACAACGGCAGGGTCCATCAACGGTGCACCGTTCGCAGGATATGTCACGGCCGGGCTTGAAGCGTATGGACTTCCAGCATCATTGTCACGCATGGCGGCGGTAGCTTTGTGATGAAGGTCGGCGACCAACATGGCAGCATGCTCGACATCAAAGACGCCCTCGCTACTAGCTTCTATCTGCTCGCTGAGAGTAGATGTATCTAAAGCGATGGAGGACTTGGCAGGGCCATTGATGGCTCGGGCTTTAGCACCACCAGCACGACGCTTCCCGTCGCTGTGGAGAGGGACACCTCCGTCTTTGGCGTGGACAGTGCGATCGTGTCGAAGGAGAAGATCTCGTCGTACAAAAGTACTCCTGCATTTCATGCACTTGAATGGGCGCTCTTTCGTGTCTGTTTGCGACTGAAGTTAGCTCTAGAACCTAAGTGCACATGAACCATGGCGCTGAGGGGTAGTCGAGTCGCACCATCGGCATCGGCATCGGCGTCGGCAACATCGAGCTAGGAAACGAGAAGAGGGGTCGGGGGAGGGGTGAATGTGACAATAAATCGGGAAGCGGATAGGCACCCGGAGATAGGAAACGATGGCGCCACTTACGCGACCGCTCATGTCTGCTGCGATGTTCACTTCTACTGAAAGCCCTTGCGCAGAACTGGCACTTGTATTTGCGTTCTGGTTGAGCGAGAGGGGTCTTGCGGGCGACCGGAGTTGATGAGGCGGCGGTGGGAAGAACGGCCACGCTGGCGCCGGGCATCTTGGCTGATTGTCGCGGTGTTGGACTCGGGCGCGTTGACGGAATGATGGTGTAAACTCTGTATCAATCGACGACGGCAACGACGAGGACGACGGTGACTTGACTGGACTTGGCTGGATTGCTGGACAATGACTGCGGTCGACTACTCCGAAAAACTGTGCTTTTTCTGATCCTTCAGACTGATAGTTGAAATCGCCTGGCTCCTCTACTCGCTCTCACGCACGCTCCCGTGGGATTTAAAGTGTGTCTTGTTGACTCGACTGGATGTAGCTGGTCATTTGAATGGCTATACGGGTCATGGGATGCTGTGTAAGGGATGATGTGGCCTGGGCCGTGGGTTGGTCTCGATACGCGACGGTATCTGAGATGTTGCGACCGTCCTTTAAAAGCAGGGCGACGCGGGTTGGCGGTTCTGGGTCGGATGGTTGGATTCGAAGAGGGGTTGATGGTGATGGGAGACAGAGGGACATGAAATGCAAAAAGGCAGGAAATAAAAAGGAGGGGATGGGGGGGAAGGGATGAAGAGGGGACAAAAGAGGGAGGAAATTGTGCTGTTGCGGGCTGCTGCTGCACTAGGAGCGCTGGCCGTTGCAGAGTCGAGGGTGCATAAGGAGCGAGCCAGCGAGCGGACAGGCGGGCCCAAGGAGGGGAACCGCTGTATCTTGCTTGGCCCTGTAGAGCCGTAGAGGGGTGGGTGGGCTGGCTAGCGATGGCGGGTGGTGGTACCAACGCAGGCAGGTAGGTTATGCTGGACGTGCAGCACAGTGCAACGGACGGCGCTCGAGTGGGGCACCAGCGCAAAGCAGGACCTCGGGTGTTCCTGGAGAGCTGGCACCGGCGCTCGGGTCACTTGTGCACAGTGCGGGTATGATATCTCTTTTCCAACCTCGCACCTCTACGAGCGCGACACGCGAGACAGGGAGTGCCGGGGGTGGAGTGGCTTGGGGAGGCAGTGGGCGGCGGGCAGTGGAAGTGAAGTGAAGTGAAGCGGACATAACTGAGTGCAGGTGGGGTTAATGGTGTGGCTCCGGCGGGGGGCATCTCGATCGAGTGAGTGTGTTCGGATCAGGATTGAGGTGGGGCAAACCTCCCAGTTTAGGAATGGCTGGCCTGGGTTCCGTGCGTTCAGGCTGCGGGAAAGCTGAGTATTACTGCCATGTACCCTGCTACCTGTCCAGACGCTTTCTGCTCGCAAACAGCAGATATAAGGGTCTGGACCATTATTGCTAGTATACCTGTGTTTCACCGTATGTTCAAAGTACCTACTAACAGGCATCATTGCCAGTTGTACACTACACTACACTACACTGTAAAGAGCATAAACCTGCCGGAAATGTTGTCCAGTACACAGCGGGCCCTCGACCAATCTTGGCGGGGTGACAGGGCCGCCGGGTTGGGATTCCAGTGGGGTTGGACAGCTCGTCAGTGGATTCATGCCCCTGGAGCAAAACACTACGTGTACCGGAAAGATGCCCTACAAAAGGGAAAACCTGCCCCGTGGCCCCTCTCCAGCTGCTGTTGCCAGGCGGTCTGAGGCGCTCTATAGCTAATGAGGCAAAGCACTTACATATGTCAACAGAGTCGCCTTCACCGCTCTTAAAAGACAGGCGGTATAATGATGCAGTAGATAGAAATCAACGACCATACAAGATGTTCCTTCGCCGAACTAACGACGCGGTGCTATGCAGAAAAGAAAGGCGGAATGACGAGTGCAAAGATGAGTGAGTACACTACTACCTAGTACCTAGTGTAGACGGTGGGTGCTAGATGTGAGCTGGTGAGCTGGTGAGCTGAGAAAAGGTGGGATGAAATGAACGATAGAGCTGTACTGTACACGTACGGTGCGTTCCTTGCAGGAGGTTCGCGGGAATGCCGTCGCGCAATCCCAAAGACGGTCTTCAACGCTAAGTATGCATTGTGTCCTGTTCTCTACAGTATGCGAACAACAAGATATACCGTGTGTATTTCATCGACTTTACATAGTAGGTACCCGTACTCCGTACTTATGCCCCCCAACCAGAGTCGGAGCGCTAAGAAATCACACCAGTTACTGCCCGTTAACCGAAGCATCGTTTTCTTTGTCCAAAAAACAAGCCTTAATAGCTTTAGCTGTATAAAAAAATTAAAGACTAATAAAGCCTTAACTTTAAAGAACTAGAATATTTTTTTCTAGGAGTTTTTGGCCTAAAAGCCGTTGTTCTACAACCTTGTAAAGTTTAGCCTGTTGTAATCAAGTTATAAAATGTTGTATTTTTTTTAAGTACGCCTACTAGCTTTAATCGCCTTAAAAAAATTATAAAAATAAAAAAACTATATACTAACAATCGCGATCGCTTATTTTATTTACACATATATTTTTATATAATATAAGCTATTAATGAAATAATAATAGCAAAAAAACAACAATAGGTTCCAGTAGTATTCAGTAGGCAATAAGTGGTCAGGGGGCAGTAACTGGTGTGATTTCTTAGCGCTCCGACTCTGCCCCAACCACATAATAAGCACAGACACTGACCGGCCCTCCAATGATTAGGGATGTTTAACAATAGAAGCGAGGAATGCATACTGTGTGGTTGGGGGAGCCGTAAGTAAATCACTTGGTAAGTAAGTAAATAACAGGATGTACACTAACCCTTGACTATGACCCCCACCTTCCTTCCTTTTTATTTTCTACTTCTTGGAATGGCCCCACAACCTGCCAAAATAGGGATATTTCCAAGGCATCGCCAGCTTCACTTTCGGAGTGTTGCTGAAGTAGAAATAAAAAGGGCTATGTACCTAGGCCTAGGTAATAGTCGGAAGTGTCCGGCGATAGCGCCCGCGGGTGCAATCGTCGTTAAAAGCGACACTTGCCTTCTCCCTCGGCGACCAGAGGGTAGGACTTCCTGGCCGCGAGCCAGGTCGTAAAAGGCTTCCAACCCCTACGGGTTTTTGCCTCTGGGAGGTTTTCCCCGTGGGCTCGCTAGAATTAGGGTTAGTCGGACGCCCCCGGGTTTACGGGTGAAGTTACGTTACTACACTGTGTACGCACAGTAGTAGAAGGTACGGGCAGGCGGGGGGTTCCTTTTGTTTAGCGGCACCGGCGTTTGATCTCGGGAGTATACCAGGAGTACGCAACCGTGGGCTGGAGAACTAGCTTGCAGTATCCTTCCCTACGTACCGGGTATACCAGGGGTAGCTGGCGTCACCCCTAATATAAGCCTAGGAAGGCCATGTAGGGTAGAGTAACTACTAGCAGCCTCAGTGGCTACCTAAGGGTGACGTTAATAACACTACTACTACTACTACTACTACTACTTGACTATGACCCGGTACAGTACGTAAGCCGTGTAGCCACTAGCGTAGCTGTCCATCCAAGAGCTTCGTCCCATCTACACGTTGCAAAAGCACCAACGCTTGCCGAAGTAAGCCTAGCGCATCCTACAGCTCTTGTCAGAGCTAGGTATTATCGTGCCCATCCGGAAGTGAAACTGAATGTGGACCTACATTGTCTTCCGAGGCTTCCAGTTGGCAGGTTGACAGCGCCCTCCCTCTAACTTGCTTTGGCCACCCTATCATAGGCTACCCTCTTTCCGCGCTTCTGCAAGGCTGTGGAAGAGGTAGTTCATGCTACTAATGTACATCCCTACATGACACTAACCACCCCGTTCCTGTCGTGCAACACAGTACCTCGTACACCTTTGGCCCACCTGTTCCGTAGCACGAGGCGGCACGAGTCTTCAGCACTCTTTGCTCCTCGTGATCACTCAGCACGTCCAATTACATGATGACATCTACAGCATCACTTGTCGCTGGTAACCGCCTGTTGGATTAGTCATCGGTTAGGTCGTTATTACTTACTACTACGTATGCTGGATGCAGATTTCCCACCGTGATTACTTTGGCTAGACCGACCTATTCAAGCATAAACGTTTTTGGGTTGCCCACAACCCCGGCAAAGCCATTTGAGCAACACGTACTTGAAAATGGTCCAACTTGTGAATTATGCCAAAATTGTAGACAGCAAGTCTGATGGCTATACCTACTTATTCACATTCGATCTGGTCACTGCGGAGTATAAGCCGACTGTGCTACTCGGGAATATGAGATTGAAGTGGGCTGTAGTTATAACCACACGCTGTTTTATCAACCTTCCGGAACTCAAAATAGCTAATCTCCCCTACGCGGTTACAATGTTTATGTATGTAGTCTCGGGACCTAGGGACTCCCTTCGTCTACTTTCGCACAAGGCGACCACAACTATCCCTCGAAGAAAAGAAAGACGGAACGGAAATGTCCAACACAGCATATGCTTGCATAAAACAATTCGAACTTGAGTTCTTAGATTTTAGAGCTTGCTCGGAGATTGAGGGGTTGTCCTCTCGACGTTAAACGCGGGGCAGAGTACATAGTGCATACCACATCAATCTCTGTCATGGGTATGCCGTACAGAAATCAACCTTGACCGGGGTGAGGGCCCTTGAAGGTGATCTGGGAATAAGGACCCCTCGCCACCATGTAAGTACATTCGGTCCATTCGGAGGATATTAAAGTACCTGATCAAGACAAGAGGCGATAACATATCACCTCAGCATTACCCTAAAGGGGGCTGACAGGACATTTCAACCTCCTCCATTCAGGCGGCGAGGAACCCCAATCTGTAGTCCATATACAGTAGTAGTCATCGGCCATTGTTCCTCTAATTACCAGAAAGTTTTTTGCCCCCCATCATCCCAATAATCCAATCCTACACAGACTCGTCAGCAACTGAGTTTCTTCACCCCACAACGAAGTAACAACTCTAGGTTAGTCACCGTTAGTGTGCTGTGGACAGGGGAGATTTGAGATAATTTCCCAGGGCGGATCCAACTTCGTCTGCTTTTCTAGAAGAGCATTGGAACTCTCCAAGAGAATGCAAACCCCCACTATCGATTGAAGAACGCGTTAAGTGGTCGCATGAAGTCTCGTTCTTGTAATCTCTATCTAACCTTACGAAATGCTAGGTACTTGTGTATGCTAGAATCAATCTTAAAATGAGGGTCTTGTCTACTATATAGGGACATGCCGACCGATATGAAAGAAAGATTGTGAAACTCACCGGCGATACCGACACATCCATAATTGATACTACATATTCATCATTGTACAGTAGATATCAACAGACCTTCGAATATTGGTATCCCTACCTTATATACCGTATCCGAGCGACCCAGACATGTGGTTTTGATCGTCTTGTTTCCTGTTACACATACCAGTACATAGCAAACGCTGGTCATCGTCAACGCTAAAGAATATGTACATACAGTACCTAGTATGCTTCTTGCTACGCCCTAGCGATTTCCAGACTTGTAACCGCGAACTACATATGTACATGACAGCATATGTGGAGGGGTCATCTCCGCATGGTGAAGTCGGTACGGAGATATTCCCACTTGATTGATATACTACTGTATACTCTAGTGCATAGCGTCAATCTGGAAGGGAGAAGCTCATATGGTGTAAAAATAAAAATAAAATAAATAAACCCTTCAATACATGGTGTACAATGAAACATTGATTGTGCTTGTATTCAGCCCTAGATATGTTGTACTTACCTATGCAAACGCTTCCCGCCCATACGACTGCTTTTGCGGAAGGGGTTTCTTTCCCTTGGAAAGGGAGAAAGCAGTTCATCTCATAAATAAGACGATCACCAAGGCACTGTATGGAGTCGACCATGCGGGTGCTAAAATCACACAGTACACGCTACTGCAATTTTGAGCGAGCAGGGGCTTGCTTTTGGCATGGTGGAAAACCAAGAACAAGGCGTTGGAGCAGGCGGTCCACGCGGGGAGCTTCCGGACACACTCCACGTGTGCTAGAACAGCTCATCGTCGTATCGAAGGTCGACTAGGTTACGGAGGCGATCCACCATGATGTCTCTAAAGCAAATTGCGAAATACCTGGAGCACTACCGCATTATCTGGTTAAATTCGTTTCGACACTACTGCAGCCAAGAAATGTGGTCAGAGCTTGCCAGCTACAAAAACCTGCCCAGGTGCTGACTAATAAGATAATTAGACCTTGGGAATTCCGGGGCGAACCAATCAAAGCCCCTTATTTCTTCTTGGCTGCAGTAGTGTCGAAACGAATTTAACCAGATAATGCGGTATGCTCTATCGCAAGTGATGCGACGACGATAATAGCGTAGACTTCCATCACAGCTTCCACGGAAGATTACGGCTTCTCGAAGGTCCAAAATTAGTATCCCTGCAACTTCAATTGTTCATGTTCGGAAAAATTTTTCTTCCAGCCCAAGCGTCTGTTATCGCTGATAATAACTACCCATCTGCTCGGGACTAAGACATGCTCTCCTGACGATCTGTCCGTTCCTGCGTGTGGCTGCACATCTTGTTGCCACTGGTGGGTAAAGGGCGGGCTGAAGCTTGTCTCGCAGCTTGATTAATGACCTATCAACAAATTGCAATCGGACAATAATTACTTGCAGCATCTATTAAAGGTTGATCCTCGAAAATAGCTGTCGCTGCGAATCTCTTACACACATGCTCGCATCCGTCTATAATCACGTTATCTTAATGTACAAGTACTTGTACGGGTGATAGACCGGTCCTCGGATCTCTTTCCAAGTCATATAGCAGATATAGCGGTCAAGGTCCGGTTGACTTGTCGCCCTAGACCTCTCCCAACCACCGCGAAATAGTTTGTCAAATAAGTTCCATACGAGTGGTATCCGATACATGCATGTCTTAGGTGGATAATAGGGAACACTCCCCGGTGGCACTTGGTTGGTTGTGGTTCATTGAAGCTGAGACATCTCAAAGAGTAAGCGACAAGTTATCCTCAGATTAGGGTGGACGCAACGGACCGCCAGATAGCAAATCCTGCCGCCACACTACTGTAGGTTCACTAACCTCGCCTCCCTCGTACGCCAGAATTTCACGAGGAACTCCCGGGTTCGTCGCTGACCTACTGCAGTCAGCAGGGGGGCTCTTCCGGTTCGTCAGACGACAAAGACATTCAAATTTGGTCAACAGTCCGGTCTTTGGTCTCGGCGACTCTTACGTTATTGCGGTATGTGATAACCCAATGCCGTCCTTTAGTCATCCGCATCGTGTTTTTTTTTAGTTTCACTCTTCCAATCACGCAAGCGATTATTCGTAGCATAACCCGAGCAGTCGACCGCGCAAGAATAGACGAAATTATCTAGGAGGACGTGGTTTCCCAATCTGTAACGATTACCGTCAATACTATCCCGTATGTTCCGAGAGGCTGTTTATAGGTCTTTCACAGCATACATGCTCTTACCGTCCGCCTTCCACCCACCTCGTATTCTCCAGACACATCCGCTGTAATATAACCAACTGCCATTTCGTAGATTGGACAAGTCTTTTTTATATGAGACTTATGCCAACACTATATTTGGGGTTCGGTCGAGCTCTTGCCGGGACTGTAGAATTTGTAGACTGTCCCATGGTCGATAAACAGATCGTCGAGATCCCCAAGCCCGGATCCCGCCTCTCAAATCGCCGCGATTGCTATGAATGTAATCTTGACGGTTGTCACCGCTATCAAGCAAAGATTGACGAAAAGTGTAATATGGTCAAGAAATCATAACAGAATAGATAAAAGCCCGACGATGGCAACGAGACATTTTACACTGCCCTCTTTGGCGAATATCCTGCGATTAAGCGGAATCTTCATGAACATTATTCAAACAACGATCAGCCACAAATAGGCAAAAGTCAAATAACAACACCTACGTTTAGACGATGAGTCAGGTCTATCTTAAACCTAAACTGCTCCCAGTCAGCATCGCAGATCCTAGGCCCTCATAAGACTGCTAAAGTACTTCGTAGGCTTAGCTAGCCTATATACCGGAAGCTCTTTGTTGCTGCAGTCTCAGCCTCATGATGCGGACTATAATGCTAAAATGAGGAAGCCCAGATGAAATATATACCAAGCATGATTCATGGTTGGCTTTTCAGGATTCCTTCACGGGTTTTAGTCCAACACGTCATAACAAACTATGATCCTGGAACAGCCCTCAGTTTTCTGCTGTTAAACATCAAGGAAAGCCCAATGGACCTATATCAACTGGGTCTATTGTGTCTATCAACCGGCATTTGGAGTATTACATATTTTCTATTGTTCTACTCATTTCCTAAGGAATACGGAATATGGAATATCAGGGCTACTGTATAGACAACGGCGTTATGATCGCAACTATAAGGCTTGTTAATCCGTCTACAAAACCACAAAGATTCCACCAGAAGCTATATACCGCACCAAACGGCTCAACCACTAGCTCAGGATATTTCATTTATTAAATCAAAGGCGAAATGGTAACCTGTGGCCTTCACTAGGGCCGCAAGCTTAATCATCCTAACTCAGAAATAGTCCTGGTTGGGTAGTGTGTCGCCGGTATGTGTAGTCGTTATGGTGAAACAAGATGGGAAATGGATTGTCTCTGCTCATAGTACGACAATTGAGAAAGACCGCCGTTACAACCTAGACTGTATCGGTCCGTCAGAGAGGCCATAGAACGACGGCCGCGCGGTGTTGCCGTTCGTCAGGCCAAGGCCAGGGCATCATGAGAGGGGAACATTAGCGCCATGGTTAACAAAGTGTTATCTAAGTTCAAACCAGCCAAACTCGACCGTGTTATGAATTCGGTCTAGTTTCATTGATTCTCTATAGCCAAATTCTATCTAACACAAGCTCAGATCACAGCGCCAAACAGTTGTAGGTTGACAATCATCTCCCAACGCAATAATTCGTTAATCTTGAAACTTCTTCTCTGCATAGGTGTCGTGGATCCTTGGGTTCTAATCATGATAGCGCGACACAAGAAGTGGTGGCGATCCGATTCTACGGAACCGGAAGATACTGAGTATTGTCGAATGTCACAACAAATCTGGCAAGACGCCTATGTATTAAAGCCGCCACGGCTCTCCGTTCTCTCTTCCCCTTGCAGAAGTCCATGAATTACTTGGCCATGCACCCTGGATGGATTCGAGCAACTAGATAGCCAGTTCAAGAAATTCGGGACAACATAACAGCCTCGAGGCTAACTAGCATCATACTGGCTACGAGCCTGATTCAAAGCGATAAACAAACTGATATCCCTTAGTTTGAATTGTTCATCCGATAGCAAAACGGCCTAACACTTATTCATCCTAATTGAAAGATAGGGTCTGTGAACTACGACACGCCGCTTTCAGAATCACTTTGAAAGGATCTTCAATGATTAAGATAATTACTTTAAGTATAACTCACCAGAATCGACAGATCTATCGTCCTTTTCCTGTAATGGGGCAAGGCCGACGTCTCGGACGACTCAAGGACTACAGAGCTAAGAGACTGCAATGTATTCTTCGACTGCAGGATAGACGGGATTAGGAACACAAGCAGGTCCCTAGACAATTAGCTTGCACGGCGTCGTCGTAAAATACATCAGCATTCAGCTTGATGAAATCGAGGTGTACTAGATATCTAAGGCAGTTGCCGAAGTCAATGACAGACTTATATATCGCGCTTAGCACTCGTTTTCTTAGTCCAAGGCAATAGTTTTTCCATAGTAACATTAGCCTTTGATTCGCCTCGAACGGCGGGGGTTAACTGGCTGAGGCGCAGCTAACGACTACATCTGAACCCTAAACCCGTTATTTTAACAAGCTGTAATAGTTCTTTTTCCACTTCGGACGGACTTGGCGAAGGGGAGGACATACGAAAAGCTGTCGGTAGATCTAACTGCCATGGCTCGCCTTGCCTCAGGCGTGATATCAAAGGTCTCGAGTGCGGCTAGGTAGACTGGGGTAGAGATGAATTCAAATAATATTTCGCTTAATCTGCCTTGTTGTAGATTGTGTATAATGTGCCTCCACGCAATGCAGAGAATTCGTCATATCACCGTATAAGAATCGTCGGGCAAGTATGCTAATCTGCCACTCACCCACCTGAACAGAATATTCTGAGTGCTCAGAGGTTCTGTTCTTCTTTATATGTATGGTGTGGGAATCGAGACACCGATGACAAACAGGCGAGCTGGCGGCTACGACTCGATAGAGCAAAAACAGTATTTATCGCCACATAAGTGAGCGAGCGTCCCTGTGACGAGTGTCTAATATTACGAATGAACAATGCTGGCTCTGGGATGTAGCATGGATAGAACATTCAATGATACATTATTTCTGGAGGGCGAGGATATTCCGAGTACCATGCGTTCTCTTCTCGCAGCAGACGTGTGTAACCATCAATTAGTTTATGGTGAGACTAATGCGGATCTGAAATCAATGGTTCTTGGTCACCCATGAGATGACGGATTAATATCGGGTTCTATCCCAAAAACTAAATGACATTGAAACCAGGGCGGTCCAAAACAACACCTGCGAATGAAACCCAGCTTGTTGCGGGTAGTTCCCACGATCCTCAGACACGCAATTTGTCTTGCCCGTTACAGCAACCGCAGGGGAACCCTTGCAAAACAAGTCCAATTTACTTGCTACTGGTAAGTTGTACGTCGGCATACCAAGGGCTTTAGCGATAGCGTTGCAGGAATCATAGTCAGGCTGCTGGATTCTGTATGGACTCGTACAACTTTGCGTTGGTGTACTACAGTACCGGTGACTGTGCTAGACGAATGTCAACCCCCCTCTCTCCCTGCTTGTTGGGAGTAACCGACGGTACGGTGGCCATGGCGACAGCAACTTGACGTCAAATCATTAAGACTGCTAGAGAAGGCATCGTCGTAACTGAGCTAACTATTCATACAGAGCGCCTCTCCACTGAGCTAGTAGTCTAAACTGGCGAAGCTAGGGATACTTGACTAAACCATTACCGAATTTATAGCTTGCAGTATTCGCCTGTAGATGAGCCCTATAGATACAATACGCCATATGCGAAGAGTTAGTCATCAATCTTCTATGAGGCTAGCATCAGCAACTTAGGGTATTAGACATCATGAACAATATACGAAAAGCAATGTAGGCAAACCTCTTACTTAGATGCCTCTCTATAAGAATACTAGTATACAGGTACCTAGTGTTAGCGCTGTAGACCCATATCCATTTCGAGGTAGTTTCCATCAAATTAAAGAATACGCAATAATTGAGGAACTAGCTGTCGTCAAAAGGATGGAATTCTGCGTGTTGTCTGCTCAGGAACCGAACACCAAGGGAATCATGTTATAGCCCCTTATTGAGGATCATCATCGAGCTTCCAAGTGATTCTTTTTGTTATTTCATACTACGGTGGCGTCGATTAGTGCGCCATCCATAGAGATTCGTCTGAGCTGATCCGCGAATGTTAGATGGTTTAGCTTGTGAAGCATTTATTACCGTCCCAGAAAACTCGAGACGGACACGGCTAGAGGGCATCTATCTAGTGCGACACACCAAAAGACATCAAACTGGAATGATAATTAGCCGCCAGCTCTTCCGGCTATCCCTCTACTGATTGAGGTTCTTATTACCATATCCACCATCGGTTTCCCTTACATAAGTTGACGATGCTTGGCAAAGAGTCTATACTATTTAATTCACTACGGATTCACAGATATCCCACCGTAATATGACATGCTCAGCAACCGTGTTAGGTGAGCATTACGAGCCGTCATATTCATCGCGCACACCCGTCTTGCCAAGCAGTGAGGTTTTTACTGTTTATGTCAGGTTTCTAAGCATGACACGCTAAGCGATTTACACATTTACTAAGAAAGCTACTTTCGCTGAGTTCCCGTCGGTGACACTATACCGGTTCTCACCTTATCTCTCTCCACCCGCTCCAAAATGGAACACCGACATATACAATTCGGCTGCTAACCTTTTTTTATCTCAACCCCTCCCTTATGTACAAACCAACCCCATCGTATTTCTACGTAAAGTAACCCACCGCGTAGCAGTAGTGACGTGCCAAGGCTCGGATCCGCAAGTGCAACCACATGGCACGAAGGATTCTGACACGTTCGCGTATCCTGCCAAACCAGATCGGCTCGAACCATGCGATGATATGCTGTTCGTTCCCCGTCTCGGCCCCCAGGTCGTACTGGCCTGTTTTTCAGCTTTGCGCCGGCTCAGGCGATGGGCTCAATGGTGTACACTACATTCCTCCGTGAAGGGCCACATAATTACTTAACACTCTGCTACGTAGATAATACCAGGAGCACGGCTAGACAGCTTCCTATCTAATCTCGTCACGACGTCTCCTGCATGGTCCTTCCTCCTGCGTGGAGCTTTGCCGGGATCCACATCCTTAAAGGATCTACTCTGTATTCTTTCCTTTTTCTTCGTTTTCAAATCATGGGTAGTATGGCCATATATAACGCCAGCTATGATCCCGATTACCGTAGATCGTCTTGAAGATCCATCCCAGATCTGGCACCGAACGAGGAAGGAAGGGGAAAGCGTGACGGCGAGTGTACGCCCCGCTCCATTCACACATGGTTTCCTCTCCTCCAGGTTGTCAGCTACGCAGACACATGCGCGCACGCATATATTGTTGCTCCCCTCTCCCACTCAGCCAGCCCCGCATCGCATCCGGAGACCGAGTAGTGTAATACATACACTATATATACCTAATGTATGCAGACCGCCTAACGAAGATCACGAGCGCAAAAAACATCACGAACACGTGCAAACAAACGTCTAAGAAGAAACCAAAAAGCGACACTGACTCAATGGTTCATGCAGCGTGCTAAATAGCGCAAGCAGGTGACAACTACGGTAGCACGCATCAGCATATGTGTCTATCTAAAGATAGAAATCCAACATGTGTATTGGATAGAGTAAAGAGGTTTAGTGCTCAGCATGACATGACACGCTTGGCTACCGGCATCGTACCAAAAAAGCCTCCCGCGCCACAACGGTGCGTCCCGTTACTAGCACGATCCAATCAACTGCCCGATCGTCAATGGCTGATCTTTCCCTCGGAGCAACTAGCAGCTGAATTACCCCCGCTCCCATCCCTCTAGTTGTGGTTTCTGTTTCTTCGCGACGAGCCGAGGAATATAATGCTAAAAGGGGCTTGCATACAGAGTATATACTAAAGAATACTTCGAGGTTAGAGCAGCTAGCTCGTACCTATGTTCGACGGAGGCTGGTACGTTACTATGTGCTATTCTCGAATCCGTATCTGCCTACCGTATATTGTAAGCGAGCTGCGACATCGCCAAAGCTAGACAGTCACATGTCACAATACTCCAGAGCAAATAGAAGGAGGAGACGTTGTTCTGCCATGACGAGACCAAACGAGTAACGTAATTAGCATCATCTAAATGGTATATCACAAGGACCGCACAAGGCACATTTGCAATGTTCAATGTAGGCGAAACATTCATTACCAAGGCGATACTGGTCGTTGTCTGTACCACGTAAAAGAAAACCTTCCTTTACTACGGGGCCTAACGTCCCAACTTTCTAGATTCTGATATCGAAATTTCATAAATCCTGTGCTATGCTAAGATCGTTCCTGTCATGCCCTGTTGTTGATTTGACTGCATTTCTTCCATTATCATCATGAATAAGGGCCCTCGATGTTTCTTTAAGCCATCAACTGTCCCTACCAATCTCCGGTCTATTGGAATAAGAAGTGGATGTTGTATTTCAACATCCCTCATCAACATGTCCTGTGAATTCTTATTTCCGTGCGGGTATATTCTGTGCCCGTTCGTCCCGTTCGACCCTTCCTACCTGGCTTCCAACGTTACTTGGAGCTCATATGATATCCCTAGCCGCATTTGACTGGGGCGTTAGATGCAACAACATAAGTTGCACTACTTGATGTGACGTTCCTACAAGCATGTTGTTCGATGTACTATCTTGTTCCACACACCCAGATTACCTGGGTACTGTCAAAACCCGCGAATCCTATCGAAGATCAAGTGAGGAGCGTAAGCGTGTTACATCTGCTTCGACGGTAGATTTGTCTTTTGCCATGAAGCCACAGATTTCGACAATGTACTTCCCGCCTCCTCTACGTGAAAATGTGGGATCCATGATCGTCGGTCCACAACTTGAATGGTTCAACCGCTGACTTGGATATTTGTGTTTGGAATGAGCAGCGACATTCGTAGCGATAAACCTCCAGATAATTGCACCTTCTCACAAAAAGCCAGATTCGGCCAAGACTCTGAAAATCAACCATTGTTAGCGGCGATGCTCAAACGGTAGGTACGCATAATGCAGAATTGGTAATTGACGTAATGCTGCAGTGATCAGTTACGTACCTCACAATCTTTTCGTCTTCACGCTCGCGTGGCTCGACCACCAAGCTCTTGTCATACATTTCATGTACATCGCCTGCAGCTGTCATATTGCTCAATATATAATCTTGCAACTCTGGAACTGGCTGTAGCGAGTAAGGTGCATTTTGGTATTGCTGGATGTCACGAATAACTTCGGCCGTCTTCGCACGCTTGGCAAAGTTAATCATATTCGTTTTCTTCATGATCGAAGGAATGCCATCTTCTATGAAGGTCAGATCCGTAAGATACACGCCTACAGAGTCCAAATTATCAGTACGTATTCAATCCTAGATGGCGGATAACCGAGTCTTACCGAAGAAAGGAATGCATGGAGGGTTAGCAGCATGTAAAGCTTCCCTATATTCGCCGAAGTTCTTCGTGCTCGCCATAAGCCGTCGCATACTTTCTAGAACTGTATTGGTACGAGCGGGCACTTGGTCCCAAGTTCGTTTCAGACGAGCAATGGGCGCTGTGGTGAGTGCAGAAATAATGGACGTCAGAGTGGAGAAGTTGTTTAGACCACGGCATTTCTAGAATGGTCAGTAAGCCAAGTTACGACAGAACCGTGGAAATAGTCACTTACATCTGCAACAGATACAAAATGCTTTATAACAACAACCCGCTTCTTAACGTCCATCTGAGCTAGAATCATCTCGGCAACCCAGTTTGTCATCTGGTTTGAATGTAGGATGAGGGCTTTGACGTTGGGCGCAGGTTCCGGCTCTCCGTCGGTAACCTTCTTTTGCCAAGTCTTGTTAAGACATTCCGAAGGCTTGATCTTTGCATAGAGCTTCGACTCAATTATAGTCAATTGACGCGCAAATTCTGTCACATCGATATCCAAGAATTTGAGCTTTTTCATGTTCTTCGGCATGATCGGTGTCGGAATGTTGTTGGCGAATGTTTGTACCAAGCGCTTAGTTGAGATCTCTTTGCCACTGAGGCGTTGCTCCAGGACGGTCGTCAGAGACGCAGAGCCTGGAGTTTCTGTTGCCGGAACAGTCTCTTTTGCGAATCCGTGGACATCGCGTATTAATTGCTTAGACTCATCACTGGGTTCCTCCATCCAGAAATTTTCGAACCAGCTCCTAAGAATATTGACAACTCTGAATCTGATAGGTTTTTGTTTCTTGTCCCTCCACAAATCATAATCGCTGACGCTCAGACCCTCTGGAGGCTGAATATTAAACCGCTTAACGAGTAGCTCGAAAAGCTCTCGTGCATTGGTGAAGGACCGATAGGTTAGGAGGAAAGTATTATTAAAGTTAGCATCCAGCTTATCATGCCGGGTGAGAAGCTCTACAAGAGCTAGCAAAGAGCCACCTTTGACTGAGGCGGGTGTTGTCTTGATATCCCATGAAAGGTCGTGCTCCAAGTCCAGGCGTAAAAATGGCGACTCTTCGACTTGCTGAATAGAGCCTTGGGGTGTAGGGTCGTCTCCCAAAATTTTCCTAACTTTTGATAAGTCACCCTTCCTGAAGTTGTTGCTAGGAGCAGTGGTCTCTCCCTCAGTGTACGATTGCGAGGCAAGCAGTTGTGGCCGGATAAGTAAATTGCGAGATTCCGATCGAGCATGTGTTGTTCCACCATATGGCACTGATTCACCTCTGCGGAGAGGATCTCGTGTGAAATCTTCCCGTGTACGGGAACTGAGTGGTTGTTGCTGTTGCTGCTGCTGCTGTTGCTGTTGTTGAAGGCTGATCTGCACCTGCTCGGAGAGAAGCTGTAATGAAAACCCAACATGCGAAGAATTTGTCTCCAAAGCTCGTGCGCATTGTCGAACATACTCTAGCCGGTTCTCCAGAGATTCCCCACGGACCTCAGCCCACTCATCCCCCAAGGGCCCAGCAACAGCTTGGCAACCTAGGAGCAAGTCAGAGATGTTGTCATATAGGCTCTGTTTATTAATGCTAAAATCGGTGAGCTGCGGCGTTCGGAAGTCGTTTTCCAAGGGAGAAAGATCAATAGACTCAATCACGGCGATCCAAGGCTTGAACATTTCCAAAACTTTACCGCCCGCTGAGCAGACAGTATTTCCAATGAGCTCATGCCTACAAGGCGTGATGGTCTTGTCTGAGATGTTAAGATTCTTCTCCAATTCTCTGATGCCGGAGACTAGCATTCGCTTCAAATCGTCAAGTCGTTCGAGTAATTTGCCGTCTAGCACAACCGTCGAGTCAAGTATGCCCTCGTCTTCATCGAAGTAGCCCCCCATGATGGGGTCACGTGGTCCGAGCGCATTATTCTGCCAGCTTCCTCCTGCGGTGCTCCCAATGACGAAACCGGGGAACAGTCGGGGTATCTCCTCTCCTCGTTGCTGTCTTGCAACTTCGACAAAGCTGTATACTCCTAGTAGAACGCCGTCGGCTTCTTGCATGCATTTCTGCACGGATTCGGCGTTAGGCCAGTCGGCAGCTGCGATATGTGATGAGATCACTAGCTTTGAGAATTTTGACATCATATCACGAAAGTGGGGATAGAGCGCTTTGTTCGTGGATATAATGGAAGGCTGTCCAGAATGGTTATCGGTGGTGCCGGAGCCGGCAGCGAGTAGTAGTCGCAGATGGTCTGAGATATCTTCGGCTCGACTGACATATTCGGATCGCATACCATTTGTGATCGCCTCACGGTACCTATCTATGGCTTTCTTCATATTCGCTACGAGCAGATTCCATGACAAGGGTTGCGCACTGCCGTCGTCGAAGAAAGAATGGGGAATCCTTGCAGCATGTGGCAGGCTGAAGCTGGTTTGAATGAAGGATGTGGCGGAGCCCAGCAATGGTGCAGGGCCTAGTCCTGCGGACGTTGGGATCGTGGTGTTGGTCAAACCCGTGTCAGCTCGAGATCTCCTCCCCGCCGAAGCACCGTTGATCGAGTCCATCGAAGGCGAAGGGGAAATACCTATTGCCTCGTGGGCGAATGCACGGCGTCGTCGGGAGGGCTAAGGAGCAAAGTAAGTATATGGGATAAGTCAAATCGCGTCGTGAGTGGTGGTACTTACGAGTGAGCTCATCGAGGCCATCATTAGTGATTCGCCGTCAAGTTCGGATGCCGAAGTGGCTTCGGAATCTTCGTCTTCGTCTTGTGTCAAGCCTCGTGCCATCATCTCGGGCGGCGGACGCGTCTTCTCCGGAATGTTTACATGCATCCTATCTCGAGGTCCGCTCTCGTTAAGCGAGGTGGGAGACTCGAGTGGCAACTCGCTGCTGCTTTCGCCCGTCATGGTATTGAAATAGTACAACCTACCGTCAGACGTGGCTTGCGGAATCCAGAAATCTGAGCCCGACTTGCTGCCTGTGTTTCTCGCTCCTTCCAAAGGCAACGGGTTGTAGTCATCCAAGTCCGATTCGGGTTCCAACTCCGGCTCCTCGTATAAGACGCCGTCTTCGAACTCGTCGTCACCTCGATAAGCTTCACCGTTCTGCGCTGGATCGGACAGGTCATCGGGGCCTGTGATTGCCTGGCAATAATTACTGGGAAACCACCCGCGAACACCGTTTATCACACCGTCCCACCATCCGCTTTCTAGCTGCGTGATCACCTGGATGACATCGCCCTCATGGAAGCTGAGACTCGTCCGGTCGTCGGCCTCATAGTCGTACATCGCCCGCACATACAGGGTGCCCGGCGGCGAGGCACTTATTAGCCCGTTCATTTTGAAGCTATAGTTGTGGTAGCTGCGATCACCGCTGGAACGGTCCAACGATGACGCCGAGGCGGAAAGATCAATGGCAGAATCGGGGTTGGTGTCGTAAGTGTTGGAGCGGGATCGGTTGCGGGAATTGTACGTCTTGGTGTCTTGCGCAGTGACTAGTGCAGTGACTGGCGGCTGTGTCATAAGCATCGTGATATTACGAATTGTCCGATCGTGGCGAAGTGGTATGTCAAGTCATAGTCTGCCCGGGCCAAGAGCACGCAACAACCACGCCGGGTCAGGTCGGATCGGGATCGTCTGTGCGGAGGAGAAAAATACAGGCCCTGCGATATTGTACAGGGGCACCAAACAGCGAGTGGTCCTGTTTAGATTGAAGAAAGAGTATTGTGGCCAGGGAGAATCCCACGAGCACCCGTCCCGGTTGTCGATAAAAGGAGGTCTTCGCACGCGATACCTGGACTCAGGAATGAAAGACAGGGGGGAAAGGCGGAGTGCGATGGGGCCGACCAGACCACGCCGTCTGTCAATGTAGCTGGATTAGCCTCGTGTGCCCTCTTGGTCGGGTTTGCTCGAAGGCGTGAGGAATGGTTGGACAAACACAGAGGAGCTGCTCGCCTGCGATCTCGAGTAGAAGATTGAGAACTGGCTCGGAAGGGTTTGAGTGGTGGGAAAAGCGCCCTGGGTTGCTTGGAGGGCGGCTGTGTTTGCGGTAGTGGGTGAATTCGTCGCTGACTGGGGGCGGTTGATTGGGGTCTCGAGAAGAGGGAGGGACCACAGAGGTAGTACACAACAGTACCTACCTAGGCAGGCAGCGTAGCGCAGCTGCAGTGTACATGGTAGCTAGTGTACCTAGGCAGGGTTCTCTGGGCAGGGGTGTCCTTCTGGCGCCGGATGGCAGAGAGGCCAAAGCGTCTTAAACCGCTTATGGCTTAGTATTATCAGTAGTGCGAGAGGGGAGCCTTGCCGCCTGTTACTAGGTACCTATCTAGGTAGGTACCTAGGTAGGAAATGTACTAGTGGACTAATAGTACTAGGTATACGTAGGTAGTGTGCCTCTAGGTACTAACTGCAGGTGGTAAGGTACGCTGTTCCGAGACTGAACAAGCACCGAGATGCCCCGGCGTGCCATGGCAGCAGCCCCGTACAAACTACACTACGAGTTCGGTAGGTTTGCTGCACGAGCACTGTTGTTGCAGTTACCTAACGGGGGAAGGCCTTGATTGTACCTACGTAAGTACGTGCATTTATGCATGTGCTACTGCTAGTACATACCCAGGTAGGTACTTATGTACTACGCACGCTATCCCCGTCTGACCTCGAGCTGTCGCTGGCAAAATAAAATCCTACTATGTAGAAGGTAGATTTTGAGGGACACCCACTTTCATTTAGGGGGGCCTGGTGCTGCCATGGGTCATCTCCGTTTCGTGGCCGTGTTATACGTACATATAGTGGTTCCATACGAAGCACCCGTGACGTATTGGAGTGCCAAGCAAGGTAGTAAATAACATCTCGTACAGTAGGTATGATAACCTACTTACGCCTCTTAGGCGAGCACTTATCTGATGCCAAATAAACCCAAGTGCTTGCAGTATTACGCTGAAATTGCCATTTCTTAGAAGTTGGATGACTATGGGCCTTGACTCCCTGCCAAATGCCAAGAAATTATCGGAATTATTACACGTAGGTACAATAAGTACAGTACTAAAATCACCTACTTACGTACTACGTATACATACAGTATTAGTACGATTTCGCCCATCCACTATGCCCAATTAGTCTCCCGCCCCGGACCAAGTCCTTCTGCGTCTGTGCTACACGACCCCTCATAGGTACGATGCACACCTTCGAAGCCCGTTCACACAAAATCTGAGAATGGTACTAGGTAGGTACCGAGTAGGATAGCATCGCAAGCTGAGGTGTGCTGTGTGTGCTGCACTACAGCCCCTTACCTGGCAAATGAGAAACGAGTCTGCTAAAACCAGCCGCCGTATGCATACCGCTTTAGGGTATGGAAATAGACAGGTGTGAGTGGAAACAAGCATGGCAGTTCGTGGCTATTCCAAACCAAGTCAAGGGAGTGGACAGAAAGAGGAAGGCAGGGATGCAGCTAAAGAGCATCAATCACTTCTCGGGTCCTACAGTAGGTATAGAAAGGTTGTGTTGCTTTGGATGCTTGGGGCGGCACGAATGTCGGTAGGTATTGTACAATACTTAAGCACACCGCGGGTGTACGTATAACTACTTACTTATCCTCGTACAGTATTTTATGGTAGTTTATGTGCGGCGTACCATCACCACCTTGCTCGGATGTCGATTTCAACAGATGCAGCGAGCAGAGACATGGCGCTCGTTCTGGTATGATCTGATCTCATCCGATCTGCTCGACTGAAGCGATCGCGTCCCGACTGAACCAGCGGGAAGCTTTCATCCTGGTAGGCCATCATACTGGGCATCTCGCAAATGCACACGACGCGAACATGTTACATGTTATAAGTGATAATGATGTTGTATAACTACTGTAGATATCAACTCTATCCGGTGCATTGATTGGCAGTACGCGCTACAGCCAACAGCGAACAGTATTAGATTCATCGTATTGGCCAATCGACCAAGAATGCTCTCTAAGCTCCAAGCTGCAAACATGTTCGTTCAGTTTTCGGTCGCTCGGTCCGTTATTAGTGGTCATGTCGCCGGTTAATCGACCGATGTCAGGATGCCTCGTTTGAATTGATGGCTAAACCTGTTGAATAGCTCAACTGTTTCATAGTCGTCTAAGAGAAAAAACTACTCTACGGGATGGCTCCTTTGGTTGGGCTTATGCCCCCGAGTCAGCAGAAGCTTTATCATCTGAGACATGCCTGTTATTGCCTCCTGCACTAAGAGGAGCAAGGAATTGCTAGCTAGCTAGCTGAGCTGGTTAGGTCAGGAAACAGCCTTTTCTTTTCTCGATTACATTGACTAAGAAAGCCTGTTTTCGCCGTTAGTTTTATGGAAACACTTACAGCGAATACCTACCTAACCTAGATCACCTTTTCCTTAACGCTCACCGGCAATTCGTCTTTCCCACAAGACTACGAGGCGTATCCACACCAATAGCAAATAAGCTGTGACCGTTCATATTGTTGACAATATCGATCATTCTCGTCAGTCTAAACTTCCGTTAAGAATGCTAGAAGCATCCTTCCCGGAGCAGGGAACATGGTACTTATAAATCATTCCATTAGGTAGGTACCTATAGTTATTAGTCTAGCCAGAATACCGACTTACTGTAGATAGCCAGAAGCACACTAGTCTAGGGAGAGTCAAGGTGAGCTACCGGGGAAGTCAACCCGCACGTCTATTGTACAACATTCAGCATACCATGTGTGTTATGTCGTTAAGCAATCACCTTCAGTACATTACGGTGCCATATACACGATGAGATGCTTATAATGCAATTATAGGGCCAAACCAAATTCTAATATGACCGTTACTGCATTCGTCGAGAAATTTTTAGAAGAAGCACCCTCACACGCACGTGGGCGGAGAACATGGGCGTTGGCGAAACGGCGCGATGTTACCGTACTTTACCAACATATGATCGTGCCGATGGGTGCGACAGAGGTCCTCTTTCACCGGCATGGATCACGTAGACCAGTCTAGCCAGAAGAAGAGATGTTCTAGATAACGTTCGACAGGTACCAGACAGAAGAGGACAAGGGGACGTTGCTGTCGGTTTGTACAGAGTAATGTAATCCATCTGGGAATATTATCACGCATAATTGTTGCAACATTATTCTTGCCTCTCCTTCTCGCTCGGTGGGTATACCCTTTCTTCACGTACTTAGCTCCCAAGACCGCTCAAGACCCTTCCTTGAGATATTCCCTGAAATGCAAGGCCATGGATTCCCCTCCCTCTCAAACAAGCCTGAGAACGGGCAGATGGCCGAGGCATATAAATACAGGATTCGATACCATGACAGAACTTATGGACCCCGTCATCGGAACTGTCGAATCTGCAAATCAGATTCGGGTTGATGCTAATGTCGCCGAGCTTTCTTACTACGGCATTCGGCGAGCTCTTGTTCTACCTTCCACTTTCGAGAAGGACGATACTCCTTTTTTGGCACATAGCTAACCTACATGTAGTATACAACTATGTACATACGACGTATACGGCGTACGTACATTACGCATGACGACAAAATACCCAACTGCTTGGTAATTCAAATGCAGCCGGGCCGCCACGAGTTTATGCTATATTAAGCCCGACACAAACAACGCGGGGTTAATTACCCACGGCAGGAATTACAATGCATTCTACGGGAACATGGTAGGATAGAGACAGCAATAATAGTGTTCCCAAACCATAGTGGCGACGAAGAATGCGGTAGCGGAGCGTAATATTGCGACAAAAGGCCCTTGCACGAGTGCATTGATGTTGGCAGCTGGCTTTCACGGCATTGCGGATGCTCAGGACTGCATGTATAACATCGAGAACACCATGCATGTATAGAAATAGCCTCGCTAAGAGATGAAGTAAGAATCGAGTCTTGATGATATGCACGTAATACGCCATACCCCCTCTTACCCCTTGATGCTTTGTTCCTGAGATAACAAACCCCAACTGTGCGACATGGGAGCCGAAAATTTTACCAGGCTCAAACCAACCAAATCCTCAACTGTCAGCCACCGCATATATCACATCAACTTCATCACCGAAGAATCTCCCAACACCAATCCGCTCGTAATGGTCCCTGTCTTTATACTCGAACCCCAAGACCTGCCCGTGCCGCAGATATCAGCGCCTCCTATATCGCGGGATACAGCTAGGGTCCCCCGGGAGCCATTCCCCCTGTACTATCTGACCACTACTACGATTGAGCGCGAATAATGACCGGTCGTGCTTACGCGACAACTCGGTGTAGAAGTCCCACTATACGGCCTCGGCCGATCTGGCGATAGTGCCGGGCGCCTCGGGCGTGACGACGCGGCGGTACATCTCGCAGCGGAAACTTGATCCGTGGCCCGTGATGTAGCAGCGGTGCGGTCATCGCCATCCGCAAAGCCATAAAGTTGTATCCCCGTCAGCCGCCCGCAAAACGCCTCTTGTTTCGGTAGACATTGCTGGACACAGACCACTCTGCAAGATCAAGCATGGGGCATAAGACTCGAGGGTGTAAGTCGGTTTTTGAGCACACCGTCCGCAAGTGAGCGGTAAGAATTGATCTACCGCATATTACGGCCTGGCGGGATATCACCCCGGTTGCAGTTACGATCGTTGTCCCCATCAACACCTAACACCATTGCAATATTCGGGGCTATCGTCATTCCGAGCGAGATCTATGAGCGTTTCGAGACTATAAAAGCTTTTAAGAGACATGACTAGCCTAGAAAGGAGCCTTTGTAGCCTCGAAATGGCAAGAGCAAGAATTGCCGCAACGCCGAGAATGAGCTGCCGACAGTACACCCCTTTTCCTTCTTTCGCTTATATGCGCGGACCGGACTCGACCTTCTCCCATAGACTCGCGGATTCAATTAGAACTGGCAAGACACATATACCTTCATACACTAGCAAGCAGGTGTCAGGTGCTTGACATTTTGCCCTAGTGGTATGTTCTTCTGATTCCAGGGGATTAGGGACCACAAACATGCGAGTGTCATAGTATGCTATCATTGCCATCGCCCGCGTGCCCCCGCGCCACCTCCCGAATTCGTTGACGACACCAAGAGCGCGACGAACACTTGTCATAGCTAAGAGATACATTAGCCGTTGCTAATCGCGCGAACACGAAACTAGCCTAAGCTATAACTTTACTTCTCTACTATGTAGAGGGACGAAAATAACGCGATGGCGATTGCGGCCATGACTCGCTAGGGCTCTCTTAAACAAACGACTTATCAAGTTTCTCGCAGTGTTCTAGTTACTACTAGTGAATTCAGGGTCCTCGGTCTTCTACTATAAGAAACAAGCAAAGTCGGCGAGCGCCGGTATCCGTCAGCACAGCAATCACTCTAGCATAGAGTCTATCGAATTCCACACGTTCCGTATTCCTAGGATGATCCTACGATGTCTAGGGGCATCCGACGTACATTGTTAGCTTTGATGTTTACCGAATAAGCCAAATTACTCGCTTGAAATTTGATAATTGTCTGCTACTAAAATTTCATCGACTGTAAATAGTATCGAGGATACTGAGCAGCTTCTTTTGTGAAAATGACTAGAGTCTGTATGTGACAGCTTTGGTTTCGTAGCATTCGATCACAATATCACTTACATCAAACCCCCTTTTACACCATAGAGAACATAGATTGCGCTTCTTTCCCTGGTTATTATCATGATTCAGCTTACAGCTTTGCCGGTCTTGATATGCACGCGTCTTCTTTTTAGAGTCTATATTGTTTTTTAGGGGCTATATCGGTACTGCTAACACGCTTCGGCGTCATTCACCTTCCTACTTCGTCACCGAGACTCGAATACGCTACGTCCTTCTAGTCATTCTAAGTACATATAGTCGAGATAAATTGGTCTGAAATCCTAAGAAATACAGGCCTCATTGTAACAACCACTCAACGCAGAGATAACTAGTTCAAAGACCTCCTGATTCTTCCGGGCCATCCACCTTCAAAACCAATACAATGTCTCTCTTCTAGTGACGGGTCACGATTGGCATTCAAATGTAGGTATACAAATGCAACTCTACTGAAATCGAAAGCCAGCTAAGTGATGTGTCTTAGCGCACATGGAGTTGTGTTGGAGTTGAGAAGGCCTCCGGACCAGATTTGTGGGTGTGCATAGATAAGCATCTAGACCATGCTTTCTATACATACAATACAGCATTGAACGGTAGAAGTAATCGAGGTTGCTGTTGAGGAATGCCGACATGCAAAATTCCTACTATTACTACCGTTAAATGCGATAATACAACCTTGGAATGATTATTAATGACTTGCATAACCTGAAACATTCTCGAAATGCACTGCATTCTTAGCCCTCAAGAAGGCTTCTACTTCCGAACTCACTGAGTACTTAGGTACTTTGAGATGCCATGGCACTGCAATCTTGGCCCTTCCTCGTATCGCTATATGCTTAAATATTTACCAATTCTGTCAACGGCACCTAGGCCGATTGGCTAGACCGTAGATCGTGTGTATATCCTGTTGTGCTGTATTCTAATTCTAGTTATATTATCAGGTTCGTTCGGAAAACGCCACTGTGTTAACAATATTCTTAACAGTCCATTGTTACTGAATAGAATCCGACGAGTGCTTATGGCGATGCCGTAAGAGACTGAATACTCGCCTGAAAATTTTGCCATCATATAATTTGTGAACGTCTGGGATACCACTTAAAGGCAGAATGCAGAAAAGGAAATGAATCGGCGTACGTCAGATACCTATCAAATGAGTAGCAGTCCCTACTAATAGACCATGGATAAATTTAAGCCTCAAACGGCGCCTATGGTTGTGCCACAGCTCTACATAGCTATATCAGACATACAAACCATTCAAGTTTTTAACTTAATATTGTCTTCACGCACACTCACAAGGGGCTAGCCGCAACGGCGATAGACATATAATACCCGCAGGGTCCAGCATCACGAGCAATATATTGCCCAAGTCAGCTAGAGGTGCGCAGGTAGCAAAATTTAACATTACAATAACTAAACAAGCATTCCTATACAGAAATATCATACGCCATAACCCTCGTAGAAATAGGACTCTATGCGGTTGCCATTCATGACTGACCAGGCTCATTGATATAGAGCTTGTGACCGCAAGTAAAAAGTTTTCATAATACAACTAAGAACGCCATTGCAGACCACCTGGCTCCTTGATAAGCGGCATCTAGTGTCGGTGCAGCTTGTCCTTGATTTTCTGACCGAAGCTCTTCTTCCCCGATGTTGGGCTGCCGCCGTCGCCTGCACTGTCGCCCACACCGTCACCCGCACTGTTGGAATCGGTGGGGTTATGAATGCCCTTCTGTTCCATCAAACCTGTCGTGGATGTCATGTTAGAAACCAACGCTTCGTTTGGAAGTTAAGGCAGGGGCAAACTTACGATCGGCCTCTCTACCGGCACCGGGTTTCGTAGCATCGAAGTCTCCACCGTCTGCTTGCAGGCCACTGGTCTTGACATATTCCTCGCCAGTGCCTTTGCTCTCGTGCTTCTCTTCGTTGCTTTCTTCGGTTTCCTTCTCACCCTTATTGGCTTTGTCTACCGACGACGAGCTCTCATTACCGGCATCGCCGCCGTTTTTCTTCGCTAGCTCGGCTATGGGCTTTGGGCCCGGGCCGTCGAGCTTCTGTGCCTCATTCACCCCTTCTTCGGGGGCATCATTGACATCTGTGGGAGCCGACTTTGGATTCGTCTTAGGGTCTTCGGGGTCTCTTGTATCTTCCTGTCCCTTGCTGGTGTCTTCGGGTACCGACGTCGCCTTAAGGTTGGTTGACGGGTTGTCGGGAGTGTCATTGCTCTCAGCAGCGGTGCCGGTCTCTTTGGCGAACTTGGCGTCCTCGGTGGCATTAGTGGGTGCGCTAGAGGGCGCTTCGTCCCCAGCATTTGCGCTTGCAGGCTCTGTAGTGTAGGCGTCAGTAAGAGACTCTAGTTGTAATTGAGTCTATGAATGACGTCACGAGGTGACGGAGGGGGATTTGGCGTACCCATGTTGCCGGCATCGTATGGCTCGCCTTTTGAGGTATCCCCAGTTCGACCGGAGACAGGCTCTTCGGTGCTTGGCTTGTTTTCTCCCCAGACTGCCTTAGCAGCGGACGCGGCCATATTGTTGATGGTCTCCATGATGAGGGGTCAGGGTTGGTATTCAGGTAATAAAGGTAGATTGGTTACCAGGTAGTTGGGTATGTTATGATGTCGGAGGCTAATCACGGATATGTGAAGTGATTTACGGCAGAGGTCAAATGAAATTTAGATATGAGAAATAGCCAAGACTTTTGAGAGGTTTTGGGGAGAGAAGCTATTAATTATAATTTTATGGAAGGTATAAAGTTCTCTTTAAGACTTTCCGGTATGCTCGGCCACCTCTGACGTCTTCGTCCAGGATCTGGGCAGGTGTAATAATCGGCTAGGCTAGGCTTGGATAGCGGACGTATAAGTAGAAAGACAGAGAGATTCTAACAGAATGAAACAAGTAATTCTTCTGTAATGACGAATTGCTCCTTTGGGACAAAGGTGGCGTAGCTGGTGTAGCTGGTGTAGCTGGCTTGACGCAATGCTCTCTTACAACTGGGAAACTATTGGCTCTCTTGTGATTGTTGGGTCCGAGTGCGACAACAAATTGTTAACACTTCCTGTCACGAGCTACCTCATCCGTGATATCTGTTTGGTTAATTGGTATGATCTAGTTACCTTTTTCACAACTCGTTACCGTAGGTGTAACAGCTTTGCTGTCGTTCGGGACACGAAAAGTGGGTGCTCGGGAAGTAGTGACGTCGGCGGGGTTTCTGGAGCCACCGACGTCACAGCCCTGACATCTCTAGACCCATTGGTCCTTGCTACCTATACTTACCTAATCTTATCCCCGTCGTACTTCATTTAGATAAGCTCCTAATTTTAGTCTGACATTGCGGATTTAAGTGGCTGTCATGAATTAGACTACCTAGGTACGTAGCGGGGGAAAAAATGAAGAATAGAATAAAAGACGTCCTCCCGCCAGTGATCAACGACCGAGATGATCGCTTCAATTGAGGATACCTCAAGACGTAGTTGGGGACATCCGCCTTACCACCATATCCCAGAAGTATTTTTGATGAACTATTCTACATAGTAGCGAGAGGCGTGTGTGCTGATATAGTCGCGCTAACAGAGAACACATCTCCCATTCCGTCGATCGGTGGTATACCGTTTCTCCTATAACATAATCATTATACTGTCCTTGTTTTAATGTAGAGAATAGTAGAGTATCTTGAACTTCATACAAGTGGTAACATAGACTTCTAGACAACGCCTGGACTACGTCTAAGTGCTCTTCGCTGTGTCTTCCATTATACCTCACTTCACCACCTATTCCTACATATAAACAAACTAGATTACATAAGATGCTAGACATCTTGACCGGCGATGACTGGTCTGTCCTTCGCGGGAGAGCTTTTGAGTTACGGGCCGGCGTTTGGACTCCATCGGAAAGAAAATAATAAAGAGTGCAACTAACTCGGCAAACATAGGTTGGAAGTCATTTTGGTTGAAAACACTGCGAGGTAAAGTATTAGCGGGTTGCTCTTTTCAAGCTGTTACTCGCATCCGGGAATCTAATGGATGTCAATGATAAGCCCAACCCTGATTTCCTAAAAGTCTGGGTGTGGGGGTTGCATCGTACCATCGATCGAAGAATATCTACCGGGTCTACATAGTAGCAAATCTCTGCCAGGGACGCCATGTGGTAGTATAAATCTGTTCTAGAACATTGTGATTGCGGGTCGCATGCAACCCGACGCACTATTTACAGACTCTTACTCAGTCGCAAAGTTCACCGTTATTCAGGCCAAGGTGAGATTTAAAAGTCGGTTGTCTGTCAATGGCGGGCTGGGCTTTTTGTTCTAGGATAACTATAATGAAGCATGTAAACGGCAATTCACCTCTCCGATGAGCACCAACATAGGAAGAATGAGCCGCGAGGTAATTGCCCAGACTTTTACAATCACGACCAAATTGAATTGTCTCAGTAGTGTTTCGCCATGAGCCATCCATCATCAGGGTCTCGATTCTGACACTGGCATACCGGTACCTTGGTCGGAAATCGAAGGGCTTAACTGTGTCGGCTTACTTTTATCTAGATAATACAGTACGCATTCGGATCTTGTGTGCTTTTGCATGTTTCAGGTCATGATTTGCCTTGTTCTCCGCTTTATCGAAATCTGACAATAGAAGTGCTATGTAGGTTTACATGTGAGATGGGGATAACAATCTGGGGTAGCGTTGTATGCTCATATAAACATCTCTGTGTATCTGCGGATCATCGCTTACTATGGTGGCCTGCTCTTTCACTTTTGGCATCCTCTCGGCGAGGATCCAGTGCCGTTATGGTCAGGTCAAAGCGGCCACTGGCATTGTAGAATCTGCGGGGTTCATCTGGCGTAATACTACACACGTGGAGAGGCATTGTCAGGAATATAAATAGCTATATCTGTGGTCGGCGTTAGCGGCGGATGCTGCGACTATGTAACGCTCTTACAACTTTCTGTGCTGAGATCTCGTGGCCCTCGTTCGCCGCGATTAGGCGACGCAGCAGGTGGCTCTGATGACTTTAGATTCGTCTACCCTCTTGCGTAAGCCTCGACCGCACAAGGAGAAGCTACGCACAGTTTTGGGGCTATCCGGGTGAGCTGAGAGTGAATTCATAGCTAATTACTTAGTCCTCGAGGAGTGATCAGACAAACTGATGTTAGGCCTCATGAGCGCAGATAGGCTAGGCGTTCAACCTCGTCTTGCACAATATCAAACTGACTAAGTTAGAATATGAACAATAGTCAGGGTCGAGGAGCCTGCAATAAGGAACAGATCAGCATTGAAGATCTTCGTTCACGTGAAATACAGGTTTCCAGGATGATAATTGTGTATCGCGGCGCTAGAGCTTGTCCTGGCAGGGGGGTTTTGACAAAGAAAATCTCCATATCTACTCCGTACATACTTGCCGAACAGGGGACTAGTTAGTAGTAAAAACGTATCGAGACTAATTAGTAGCTAAATTTCTACCTGAATTATGGCCTCCCGGCCAAGAAACCACACAAAGCTCTAGAACTCTACTTGTTTAAAGCTAAACAGAACAGCTAAATTAAATATTACAAACATGATACTCATTCTAGAATAGCCGCATTGCTTCATTTTATATACTGATATTTTCTCTTATTTTATAGACTTGATTTGGTTGGTTTATCAACTGTTAAAGTAGTCGAGTTTGGGAGGTGACGTTTACCGAAAGGATCAACTTGCTAATCGTGCCACAGCCCACTTATCTGGGATTTGCTAGGGCTCACCAACATATGTACTCCGTAGGTACCTGGCAAGGCTTATGGGTTCAGCCACCCCCACTTCCCCAGGACTGGGCAACAATCACGTAATGGAATATAAAGCCGTTGACTGGCTAATATCGGCAAAATCCGAGCATCCGATCTCTGTAGAGATCGTTGTAAAGTCTTCGCCAATCAACACCTTCGCCGTCTTATTAGTGATGATCTGCGTTGTTTGCGGGCTAACGGTGGCCGAACCTCTACCTACCTAGGAAGGCTGTGGTGGACGAAGCCTGCTTGGGTACTGTAAGCGTGGACTGGTTAGAATAAGACAGTTGAGTTCACGGTATGTGCACTGCAGCACAGCCCTGGAGATTACTAACTTAATTACAATACAATAATGCTTACTGCTTCACCGACCTTACATACCCATACATACGTAGTACTGTACGATGTTTCACCTACGCAGTGCGAAATAAAAATAGAAGCTGTGATATTAATACCTGTTTCAGGCTACTCCGCGTACAGTAAGCTAAACAGTATTAGCACTATATGGTCCAAGTGCCGGTGGCGCATTTCTCACTGAAGGAGTCTCATAAGATGATTTTTAGATAGCGCAGAACTAAAGCAGACTTGTAAGAGCCGATTTCTTCTGCTCAGATACGCATCCCTTACAGCAGAATGCAACGGCGCGGTCTATGTCATTGGGATCACCATATTCCCTGCATAACTTTGAGGGTCTGCCCTAAACCTCTTCAGATGATCGACGTGAAAGCACCATTTGTGGCAAGGTAGGGCCGAATTACTTGGCGCCAGCGTACGCTACAACCTGCCATGTACATACATCGCTCAACCTCTCGCAACGTCATCTCCCAATTCAAGAGGTCTCCTGTCGCCACATGTTTCGCCCGGCGGAAGTTAGCTGCCTGTTAAAGCGATATGCTCGAGCCGTGTGGTCCTCTAGCTTCCTCTTTGAGAGTGGGGGAGCAGCTCTGTGTACGTCAACTGTCGTCTAAGTTTGGGTTCAACGCCATTACGAGGTTGGGGACGAACCACGAAAACAACAAAGGGGAAGGTGAAGCTTCGTTTGGATGGTTCTGATATGACGAGCCGCCGGTATAATGGGAATCTCACTTGATGATTCGAGGCATAGCGGCTGGGAAAGCCCATTTTAGAAACACGATGGTGCCAACCCTGCAGCGTAAGCTGTCAGTAGGTATATGATGATTCGCATAATGGTGGTTACCTGCATTACCATCCTTCGCCCGTACTAGGTCGTGTTTTACGGACCAACTAGGGCAGCTTGGGATGGAAACACCAAAACACTCGGGATAAAGATCGCCGTACCGTGGAGAACCTGGTGCCGCTACAAATCGACGCAGGGTTGCGAAGGTTGGATGACCGTTCCTATAAATATAAGACCATCGTGCAGAACTGGTCGAACGTATCCGACGTGTCCGTTCTTCTCATCTGATTGTGGCCCATCACCTCTACACACTCATAACACGGCTGTACTGAGAGCAAATATCTGAGCTACAACATTCCAGTCTTTCGGGATGGTGGCCTTCAAACCTCTTAGCTGGGTAGCCAGATACTTTGCTTTCGTGGCACCACTTGTCTGCACTGTTGCTGCGGCGCCGCCGGATGACCACCGTGTGGTTATATATTATCAGACCGGGGGGGCAAACGATGGTCACGTCTCTCTACTACCTTTGATTCAAGCCGAGTCATCCATATCCGTCACTCACCTTCTCATTGCGGCATTGCACATCATTGACGATGACGGCGGTCTCCATTTGAACGATAAACCACCCAGCGACTCTAGCTATGACATAATGTGGAGCGAGACACCGCAACTTCAAGCTGCCGGCGTGAAGGTCATGATGAGTAAGTGATTCTTGAAAGATATTACCTTCTTAGTGTCTTTTAGAGTATAGGGCTTCGTTTTCGGGCTTCCAAAACCCTCACAAATCACGTTCTAAATGGTGATAACTGACGCTGAGTGTCCCAGTGCTTGGCGGAGCCGGAGTAGGCTCTTATCAGCGCCTCGATGGTGATGATGCGTCGTTCGAGAAGTACTATGCTCTACTGCACGACCTCATTGGTACCCATAATCTTCAGGGCCTAGACCTCGACGTGGAGGAGGACTTCTCGTTGAACGGTGTGATCCGTCTGATCGACCGTCTGAAGAAGGATTTCGGCAATGACTTCATTATCACCCTCGCCCCTGTTGCCGCTGCACTTACCAATGGTGGTGGTAACCTCAGTGGCTTCAGCTATTTCGACCTTGAAAGCCAGCGCGGCAGCTCGATTTCCTTCTACAATGCCCGTGAGTTTTTAACCAATGATAACGTGTTTGTCCCTGTTGCCGTATTTAGGGGGTGGTGTCCACTGCTGAATATGAGATCATTTTGATATCACGATTCACTTTGCGAACAAGCGCTAACTTGAAGTACCTAGAATTCTACTATGGTTGGGGCGATGCTAGCAGTGCGAGTGATTATCAGAACATCATTGACGACGGCTTCGCTGCTAACAGGGTTGTCATGGGCCGTAAGTGATTCCCGCAGGCATTCTTCTCTTGCTTCAGTCATATTTGAGAGTAAAGGACCTCTGTTCAGACGAAGATCCATGTCCCGATGGCTTTCCATGCTCCTCAAACATGTATAGATACCGTCCAAGATGCGAGTCACTAACCTCGGATGTTGCAGTGTTGAGCGACAATTCCAACGGTAATGGATTCGTCGACCTTAACACAGAGGCCGGTGTGCTCCAGACACTTATCGGGGAGTACGGAAACTTCGGCGGTGTGGCAAACTGGGAGTACTTCAACTCCCAGCCCGGCGGCACAGCGGCGCCCTATCAGTGGGCTTCGTGGATGGCACAGCACATGACGGCGGCCCAGAAGATGGCAAGGCGCGAAGTACCAACTTCGGAGGCACTATGGCGCGATGTGAAGAAGCTAGGCCGTCGGGCCCGTCGCGAGGCCAAGAACGTGTACCATAACTACATCGCATAAGTAAAGCATAAAATTAGTCGTTCGGGGCGAGAGTCGTGTTTCGAGCGAATCGAATACCGGCGCCCCCGTATCTAGAAAATCAATGATGTACACCTCAAGAGAATCCGTTTGCCCAACCCATAAGGTCTGTCCCGTCGGTGCTCGTGTGACTAGACCTGCTGACTGACGACCTTCTGCGGTGTTTGAATCAATACCATAATGGTGTTCCTCCAAACTTTGTGAAATGTGACAGCGGGCTTACAGTAGGTACCTAGTACCTAAGTACCTAGCAGAGGCCAGTCTAGGTTTGTGCCTGGGGTAGGACCTGGGCAATTTCGCCCCCGGCAGGTTTCAAGCCAACGCGGCCCCACCCATCCATTCCCCCAATTGAATTTCACATTCGTCCAATCTGTCTTTAGTGTATTTGTTAGTGCACACTTGGAATTGTTCAATGACTGGTTCCCCTGGCCGGTACCCCGGCCTCTGGCCTCTACATTATATGTACCTGTCTCGGTTTTCAGTTGATGATGGGACAATTTGATTTTTAAGGCCCGTGACACTTGAGGTCCTCTTAGAAGGTTTGTATGTACACTTTGTCTTGATGGTGTTTGGGTATAAGTATGGTTTCCACGTCCATGTCTTTTGCCGCACTGTTCACCTCGAGGGCTGCTCGTCTTCAAATACCAAAGCACCGTCTCTCACATTATCTAGGGCCGTAACTTTTTCGGTGACCTCGATACCACCCTTACCACACTACCTAGGTAGGTACCTAGATAGTCTAACCTGTCCAGGACCTGTCTGCCCTCAATTGCACGCAGATCCTCGAATCCTTGTCCAGCAATTAAATACCTTGTGAAAAGTACCCAGTAGTCTATGTACTTAGTATTAAGAGAAAGAAAAGGACAGAAATAAAAACAAGTGCAGAGCGGTGGTACTTACTTAGGTATTCAGCTGGCTGGTCCGTGGACGGTGGACGGTGGACGAGGACCCGAGACCCCAATCCCGCCTCCCCCAACCCCTTGCCCCTTGCAAGCCTAGCACCTCGCACCTTGCACCTTGCAAGCAACAAGCAACCACCCGACGTCCAACTCCTCAGCAGCCACTAACTTATCTACTGCGTACCTGAACCAGCCAACCAGCCAACCCGCCAGCGACCAGGGGCAATCAACTACCTATACTAATTTACAGTACCACCCCGAAGACAGAAAATTCACCCGCTCTCGCATCTGATGGATTGATCCATTCAACATCGCTCTCAGGTCCTAACGCCTCTCCGCTCTAGACTCATGCCACTGGCGCCTCGATCACTTGCCGGCCAAGATGACGAGGCCCCAGATTATCCGTGCCGGTACGTTCAAAAGTGTACCCTAATTAGTTGATCTACACGTCGCCGTTTCAAGAAGGAGAAAATTAAAATTAGCTGGGCCTGGAGCCAACTGTTGCCAACACCACTGCTGTGCTGCGGCTGCCGGGACCTGCCCAGGCACCGGTTGCTGGCTGCGACTCACCTCGTTTCGTCTCGTGCCTGCTAACCGTCCCGCCTCCTAAAACAGATTCCATTGATCTCCAAGATCACGACGCTCCTTCTGCCCAAGACCACAGGAATACCACCGCAAGACCTACATTGAGCGCGACCGCGAGCGCTAACGCGAACGCGAACGGCTCGCTTGCACCACACCAGGCCGAGACGATACGCGAGGTAGAAGAAGAACGCGCCGAGGAAGAGTCACGAAGTCCGAGAGTCTCGTGGGCCAATGGTGATGGTGACAACAATCGCGATCTACAACTCTACGCAGAGGAGCTCGCTTCCGGCATTGTCAATTCCCTGAATGGCAACAAGATGCAGCAACAGGATGCGCTGGCCATTGCGCAGAATGGAGGTGTCGTGGGGCACCCCGATGACGATGGCGATGCCGTCGTTGACACCGACGACGACGATCTCGACGATGATATGATGGACAAGATTTCGAGTTCGCCTTCAATTGAGGATGGTGGGTGCACCCTTCCGTCTATATGGCCTGCGCGCATTGATTCTCTGCGCAATTCCCTCTCGAGTCATGACTTCAGTAGTTCTCCGGTCGCCACCGAGACGGGATCCTCTTCACCATATCTCGAACTCCCTGAACCCCTTCCCCTTCATATCTCATACCAGCAGTCAAGCAAGGCTTCTGTTGATGCACCTAGCCCCGATCGTCTTCTTCCTGCTGGGTATACTAGAGTGAACGAGCGCGACAACGATAACGATAACGTCCCTGATCATGAAATGCAACTTGCACTCGAAACAACAGTGCAAGATTACGATTTGGGAAAGGCGGTTCCAGAAGAATCAGAACACCTTTGCGGGCAGAACTATCTCGCCCAAGACCGAGATTCGGGGATCGACCTTAAGATCGAGGACTTCTCGCTCAATCGACCGGCAAGCGCCGAAGACGAACCCACCGAAGATGAGATAATCTCTCCTTATGAGTTCCTGATACCTTATGTGGCGTCCGATGATAGCGATGACGATGAAGAGGAAGAAGAAGACTTTTCTTTCATTGATGACTGCAGATTCATTGATTCTGGTTGGGGTGGCGAATGCTTACAAGATGCAGAGGATATCGATTTTCAGTTCGTCTACGCCCTACATACCTTCGTTGCGACAGTTGAAGGTCAAGCCAATGCTACAAAAGGCGATACAATGGTCCTTCTCGACGACAGCAATAGCTACTGGTGGTTGGTTCGGGTTGTGAAAGATAGCAGCATTGGTGCGATCTTCTCTCATCCTCTATACGGCACGTGAATTGATGGTTTCGCTCAGGGTATTTACCAGCCGAACACATTGAAACGCCGACCGAAAGGCTAGCGCGACTCAACAAACACAGGAATATTGATGTAAGTGTACACCGCCGTACCAGCTAAGAAGGCGTTCTAACATGAGGTAGTTGTCCGCCACAATGCTTGGTGATCAGGCCGAAAAGGCTAGAACTCCACTCATGACAGCCATGAAGAGACGCAAGGCGAAGACTGTTACCTTCACAGCTCCCACTTACGTCGATTATTCGGATTTTGACTATTCTGACGAGGAGGATGAAGAGGATGATGCTGAAGCTTCACAGCAGGCCGCACAGCAAGAAGACCAGCAAAAACAGGGTACAACTCAGCAAGCTACGACCGAGGTACTAGAAGACGAATCCGCCAAGGTTGAGCCATTAAAACCTAGGGGTCAAAAGCAGGTGAGGGTAGACGCTGCTAAATCGGAGGAAGCTGGCGATGTCGAGTCATTAGCCGCAGAATCAACGCTTAGAGGTAGCGATGAATTTTTTGATGGCAAGACAGAAAGGACCACAAGAAATGGAACTGTCAGGAATACGGATTCGTTTTTTAAAGACGATACTATCGAAACCAAGAAGATTACCCTCACTCCTGGATTACTACGAGATGACAACGATCCTCGAGCCTCGAATGAATCCAAGGAATTACGCCAGCGTCCCAGTCTGGAAAAGGATCTTGTCCCTGATAAACCCAAAGACGATAAGAAGAAGAAGGATAAAGGGGGCAAAGAGAAAGATAAGAAGCCAAGCGCCATTCGGAGTTTCTTCTCGCGGAAGGATAAGAAGAAGTCCCTTGATGATGACGATGAATCGTTTGGCAAGCGGTCTATGGATGCCGGAGCTGGATTTGGAGATGCGGAGATGGTTGACGAGCCAGAGGATATGGAATCTTCGCCACAACAAAAAAGCCCGCAACGAAACCCAAGCAAGCTTCAGAAGCAGCAGCCCCGGGCGGATCCATCACCCACCCGGAAACCAGCTGCCACTTCCACGGCGGCGACGGCAAATCCAGACCGTAGTCTTCCTGTGGCTGCAGAAGTTAAGACAAATAATGTGGCTAACGTCCCTCCTGTGACGGTGAGAATGGTAGAGTCAGAGCAGCCCGAGAATCATGGATTGCAAGTGCGAAAGGATGAGAAAAATAAAACAGGAGTATCCAAGACACCGCCAGCATATGCAGAACCGAGTCCGCCGAAGACTACGGTGGCAAAGTCACGAGTTGAACTCGACGATTTTGATTCTTCCACGGATGAAGAGGTCCTGCCAGAGCCAACCAGAGCTCCTCCTGAACCGAAAAGAGAACCTTCCGAAGATAAATCACTACGACCCAGTCTCCCGGGTTCGTTTCCGGACAGCTCTTTCAGCATACCACAGCAGAACGAAGCAGCAGAGATTTGCTCGCCCACAGAACGTTTGTCCGAGTCTCCCGTTCAAGTATCCCCTATTACCTCTTCAAATCCTCCTGCTCTCATGGGCGATAATTCGAGCCAGGAAGATCATTCTTCGCCTGTATCCTCGCCATCACCGGAGCTGGCAGATGCCGATAACAATACGCACAGAAACCAGGATTCCATAACTACTTCAGCATCACCAACGACTGTTTCAACATGGAATGATGCTAATCTCCGTGCATTTTTTGATTCGGGGTCCGAGATTCGCGACTTATTAGTAGTGGTATATGACGATAAGACGGATGCAGCACCTATTGGTCCAAATCACCCCATCGCGAACTCGTTATTCCGCGAGCAAAATGCTAAATTAGCTGAGATAACAACTGTAAGTCTAACCACGTTTTCACCGCTTTATCTTTACGCTTGACTAAACCTATAACAGCAATTGGACAACATGCTGGGAGACTGGCTAGCTCGAAAACAGCGCCTACCGCGTGCATGAGACACATTTAGTGTGAAGTCGTGATGTGCCACTCTAAACCAGATCACCGCACTTCAGCCCCGACCAGTCATGGCACATGGTAAAACCATCTTCGATTCGACTTTATCACTTTTCCGGGACAAATTAATTTTCTTCTTGATGAGCGGCGCAATGGTGAAGCGAAATGGGCTTTTATACCACATGCGGCGGTTTGCGGGACGCAGCCGAAATCACAGGTTCAAGCGCTCGCACACAGTTTTTCTGATGTTTTGTTTTGCAATGATCTATGAGCATGGCTGATAACGTGCGGCGCGTTTTTTTCGTCTTGTTGACGCCTACCAAACACAGAGCTGTCGCAATCTATCGCGGCAATGAGGACAGCTAGGAGAGCATAGCTTGCCAGGAGATGTAACTGTAACACGTATATACAACCCAGCTGTTATATAGTGGGTGCTTTCCGAGCCAAACCCACTATGTACGGCATCACTGCATAGCTTTTGAAGCCGAGGATTGTAACTATACCTCCCTCCGGCTCTTTACGTGTCGATAGTATGCGGTGAGGTTTGACCCGACTTAGAGATGAGCGTAAACCGCCATGATGTTGACGTTGTTGAGTTCCAGTCTCGTTTTAATTAGCTAGGCAGCCAACGTTAGAAACCTTTGTCATTGTAGTATGTGCGAACTGGGCCACTGCAATGGCCGAGAGGTTTGAAAGCGCTACAGTCACTCAAACCGCTTCACGATATCTACTGTGGAAGATTGCCCGTTGTGTTGTGCCATGGGTAATATGCCCCCGTTGTATCGCGTGTGATCTTCACAGTTGGAGTCGGCTTCCAGGTCTGAGTCACTCAATATGACTGGTATGATTTACTGTCAGCTGGAGCTCGGAGCTCCGTATACTGCAAGAAGCGTCGCGCACAAAACACCGCGGACGATATCTTTAATGTAGAGCAACCATCAGCTCTGTATAAATACCCAGTAGCTGCGCCCAGAAGCCAAGAACATTACCATATGATACAAAGAGACCAAAGCAAGTTCATCATTCCCAACTCCAAGCGCATCTCACGCCCAAGTCCGTCTACGTTGGCTTCATTCCCTCTTAGATACTAGACATGCCTGTCTCCCATGTATCTCTGGCGACCGGCGCCGCCCACTTCGCCCGAATGCGATCGTTCTACCTAACGGCGCTCGCACCACTGGGCTACGTCACCTACTTCGACCAAGCCAACTTCATGCTGGGGATGAAGCCGGTCGGCAAATTCCCCGACTTCTGGCTGCACTATGGCAATGGCGAACAGACTTCCTTCCCCGCGGGTGGTGATATAGAGGCGCGCCCGGGACGCACACATGTTGCGTTCGATGCGGACTCTTCGGAGATGGTGGATCAGTGGTATGCGGCCGCCATGTAAGCACAATCGTTTTTTTGTTCTCGACTTTGGCTTTTCCTGGGCTGGATCTATGGCTATCCTGGCATCATATCTCGATCATAGATTGGTCGTCGATGTTCGATTCATGCTATTGTGGCATGATTGCTCGATATAGACGTGTGACGTTATACTGACGGACCCCGTCCCGCAGAAAGGCTGGCGGCACCTGTAACGGAAAGCCGGGGCTCCGGGCTGAGTTTTCTGAGCCGTACTACGCGGCTTTCGTCCTCGATCCACTGGGGAACAATATCGAGGCTGTTCACTACAAGCCCACAAAGCCGTGGTAAAAGAAACTCCAGGCCAAGTGGACTTCCACAGATCTAGGGGCAGTGTCTTTTCATCATGGATCGCACATTCGCCAATAAAAGCTCAGAGCGATGAATTGGTAACAGCGATGGCATGTGAACATTGTCTCATGCAAAGATCATCAACATCGGTAGCTGAGGGGAGTCGGGAATTATGGCATGTTCGGGGTAGAATATTGAGGTCGTCAAATTGACTGTGCTGCTAGCCCGCCAGGTCCTCGTTTGCGGTCGAGGACATTTGGTGACGTTGACGCGAAACTCTACGACTCAGTGTTCGCGAGGGGTTGCTGTTCGCACTTGGGTATATATATTGCTCTTCCTGACGCTCTTTCTGCAATTTCTTATGAACATAAGTTAAAAGTCTTCATCAATTGAAATATTTACTTATAATTCGCATACTAAGCAATTCGTGACCATGGCACCAAAATATTCAAGCGGCCAAACCGTTCGGTACAAGCCCGTCGGTGGTGAGTCCTATAATTCCATATTTTTCCGTCCAGGTCTCGTTCGGGTTCCCCGCTAACATGATACATCTTGACAGGGCCGGACTCTAACACATCGGAGAGCACTGGCAAAATCACGGATGTCCTCACCGAGCCCGGCATCCAGGCAGACCGTAATGTGCAGGCTAGTCGCCAGGAACCCCGTTATGAGGTTAGTAGTAAACACCGTTTTACAACTAGAAATTTCAGACTGGCCGGCTGACGGAATGAATGTTACAGATCCAAAACGATAATACCGGCAAACTGACTAGCGTCTACGAGGCGAACATTCTCGGTCGCGCCTAAGTACAACGGGCGCTGGGTTTTCTAGTTAGGAGGTTGCGTTGGTTAATTGCTCTCAGCACAAAGTAAAAGTAATGTGTATATATGTAAACAAATTTGACTTATACTACGAATGGTCATTTATTTTCTTATTTTTCCTGGTGATACTCTTTTAAGGGTCAAATTTGATAATGGGATAAACTTCTCTCAAGATGAAAATTGACTTCGAGCGAGATATTAACAAACACGTGCATCGCCCCACGAGTATAAATGGAAGTCGAGCAAATGATCAGTGGCTTAAGACGCTAATCAAGAAAGCGGCGGCAGATGATCATAATTTAGATTGTCCATAACATGGAGAGCTATGTATAGTAATACACAACTCTCTGTCACCCACACTCCGACCGGAGCGAGAGCGCCTACCCTTGGTTTTGATTTGTCTCGATGGTGGTTCGAGCGCCATTGTCAATTAAAAACAGGCCGGCTTACCTAAGGCGGATGTTCCGATAAATTAGGGTGGGCATAGCCGACTCCTCACGGACTACCGATATTTCGGCGGAATCACATTTCATACCAAAATTTATAGGCAGACCGCCGCATAAGGTAGTACAAAACCCCCGTACCGGCCGCTGACTATCACTGCTCCGTATATATAGCTATTAATCTGAGCCGATTACCCCGTTGTCGGATGTCCGCCGCACCAATCTTCCCACCAGTGGCTTAACAAGTGCGGCCACTCCTGTTAGCACCAATGTCCGCGCCCTCTTCGGGGTTATCGCCAAACTCTTCTGGTACGGCCGATCTTAAGGGAACACATAATCCGCGAAAGAGGGGACGAACTGCTTGTACGAGATGCAAACATAGGAAGCAGAAAGTTAGTGCCTTGTATGCCTCCAAATTTACAACTCTACTAACACATCATTTGTAGTGTGATGACCAATGGCCGACATGTTCCAACTGTAGTAAGGCAGGGACAGAATGCGACAAATCTGCTGTTTCTGAAGATGAGCCTCCAGCAGCATACACTCGAGCGCTTGAGCAGAGGGTTGCTCATTTAGAAGCTCGTCTTTCTGAACAGGTTCACCAGCGGGGACTAGAGGTACCTCAGACGCCAAGCAGCGGCACCAGCGGCATACAGACCCAATCTAGAAACAATGTCCTCGCTGAGGCTGTCGAGCTACTTGCACTTGGGAACATTGAAGCTCCTGCCTATGTCGGCGCGTCCTCCGGTCTCAATTTGGCATTAACCCTAGGTGAGATGGTTCAAGCAACTGTCTGGAACAAGGCGCTGCCTCTCGACGCCGATGGATCTCGGCTTGGCACTACTGACGGCACGGGGGCATCTAGAGGTCGTGCTATCAATAGACAAGAAATGGTTGCTCGCAGCGCTGAGCCGCCAGCCGATGAACACGGTACTGCCCTTTTAAATGCATATTTGAACCAACCTCAGTACGTATATCGACGTTTCCTATGCGCCCGAACAAGGACTCGTCTCTAACAGTATCATGTGAACAGAACAAGGTATCCTTTTCTTGATGAAAGGGAGATATGGGACCTCCACGCAAAGCGCATGGCGCTGTATACAACTCCAGTGCAGCAGCTTACCAAACCCGAGCGCTTTGGTCTATTCAAATTGTACAGTAAGGAATTCTTGGAACTGTTTTGTTCTTGTTTTGGCGGCTTTGAGAGCACGAGATTTCCCTTTTGGGCCGACATGGCGCCCAGAAGCTTCCGAAACCACCACATATCACGCTCCAAATGGCATTAACTGACTCCGAGTGTTGCAGTGGTTTATGCTATAGGTGCAATGTTGATACAGCTCACTGAAAGAAATACAGCAACTCCACCAGAGGTACGATGACTACATCGATAAGGATTTATTGTAGAAGGCTAATGCTAAAGTTAGAACTTTTATATGACCGCTTTACAACATTTATTTACTGCTAGGGAGTCAAAGACGACCCAGAACGTGGAGGCTATGCTGCTTCTAGTTTTATATCACGTCCGAAGCTCCAGTTATGGCATATGGTATATGATTGGCCTGGCAATGAGGACCTGTATCGATCTGGGATTACACACAAAGCGACACGAGGGTAACTTTGACCATTATACAATCCAAATGCGTCGGCGGCTGTTCTGGAGCGTCTATTCACTGGAACGAACTATTGCGATTGTCCTAGGAAGACCGCTGAGTATACCAGATAGACAAATCGATGTGGATTTGCCACTGGATCCTGAAGACGAGGTGACGCCCACACAAGCAGCAAGTCCAACCAGGAGGCGCTCTCTTTCAATGGCTATCTGGCTGTTCAAAATGAGACGGATCGAGTCACGCATCCAGTTCTCCATCTACCGAGCAGATAAACCTCTGTCAGCGCTCACGTCTAAAATGAACCAGCTTTATCAGGATCTAGAGTCTTGGAAAACATCTCTTGTGGAACGATTTGGCGATGTCGATTTAAACTACCCAATGCTACACTACCATCGCGCTGTCCGTTTGCTAATACAGCCATTTCTACCATTATTACCGCCGTCTGACCCGTATTATCTAATTTGCCTTCGCGCGGCTGGGGGTGTCTGCCAAGCGCACAAAAAGTTGCATCAATCGCTGGAATATGGGCACTCATTCATCGCTGTTCAAACAGTGTTCGTCGCAGGCATCACATTACTTTACGGTCTTTGGACGCAACAACATGCCATCTGGTCGTACAGCCTGTCGAACGACATACGAGCTTGCTCATTGGTACTCTTCGTCATGGGGGAGAGAGCGCCGTGGGTCAAGAAGTACCGCGATGCTTTCGAAGTCCTCGTCAATGCGACTATGGAGAAGCTGGAAAATGGCGTTAACAATCTAGCTGAGACGGCAGCAGTTCAGATGAGGAATGTAACGAATAACAGCGCCGACTTTACCACCGAGCAGTTCGACAACTTAGCCGACGGTGAAGATGGAGATGCCTGGAAAGTCGTTGCTGAACTTGCCAACTGGATTGATCAGCCGGAGGGCTCTTTGGTATGGATGCCGGACTTCGAATTACTGCAGAACTTGTCTCCTGTGTAGCGATCTAGCAACTTTAATAAAGAGACGAAAATTTTTTTTTGGCATCAAACTTCAATTGCAGTCTGATCTTGTTTGTGAAATGCAGGCTTTGTAGCACTATGGCAATTGGTTTCGTGAATTGACACCCCCTCGCGTAATTACAGGCAATCATCGGATTGCGGAATACGAGAGAACGACGGCACTGGGATTGAAACTCCTCCAATTGTGTCATTTTTGAGGTCCATAATGAGCTGGCGGATTTACTGAACCTAGAAAGGCAACACCTTTCCTTAATATCCCGTTGCATCTGCTCCGAACGTCTGCTTCGTCGTGTGTCGTCTTAGCCTCTTTTGGTGCTTCTTCTTTAGGGTATGCACTGCAGGACCCCGTACCTTTGTACGCGTTTTCGATTGACCATGTATTGGGTATCCTAATATTACATCTAAACTAAATGTGAATTTAACGCCTATCTGGGGCGCCATCCGTATCCGTTCGCTTCTTTCCGCAGATGAAGAAGTGCCTCCAACGGGTCAGCGCTGTTAGTAATGGAGCCTAAACTCCCTTATATAACCCAAGACCCAGCTAGCAACCCTTATTCTTTTTTAAGGTTCTACTCCCTCAACGAGAATCTTTTCTGGTAAAGTTGAGCCTTGTTCTTCGTGGGCTAGTTCTTCATCTCTCTCCACATCATGCTGTTCTCGTGGGTGATTAAGACCATGGTCTTTCAAGAATGCGCACCCAAGAAGGCATATACCGGCGAGTGGCACTTGCAAGATGAATACCGCCCGGCTAGCAGCCATGTATGCGTCAAGTACAGCTTCGGAATCGGGACCATGGAGCTCAGGCATCGAGTACGTATTGCGCGCAAGGTACTGATATTCCAGAGGTAGGTTTTTTTTTAGATTTACCTGCAAAATAGCCGCTGAAATAGCGAGACCAACTGCCCCGCCAGCGCAACGAAAGAAGTTTCTGCTTGAAATAATAACGGCTCGTCTCGACTTTGTCGAATGAGATTGGAGGGCGGTGAGCGTAGGCTGAAACGAACAGCCAACACCCAAGCCCATTATTACGACCGGGCCGATGATCATCCCCAGTGAGCTGTCACGCTTGTACAGCAGGACGAGTCCAGCACCACTAATACTCGGCGTCAGTAACTCGAAACGATTACCTTCAAGGCAAGTGATAAATCTTACAGTGTCAACAAGCAGAATCCGGTACATATGACCCATTTCCATCGCTTGCAGTGGGAAATAATGAATCCCGACACTAGAATCTGAGTGTCAGTTACCGCCATTTCAAGTGTGATTTGAAGGTTTCAGAAGATTGCAGACGCTGTATTGGCGGAAAGGAAAGATTCTACTCTAAAGGTTGCCAAAAGAAGAAAATGGCTCAGATAATAACTCACCGATGGAGGACAGTGCTTGGGAACCGACCATAGCAGCAACGGCACCGGCGCTCTGTAACACAGAATACTCGCGAGGGTTTTGCAGGTATAGCGGAATGTAGTATATGTAGGACTGGTAAACAGCACCGAGAAGAAAATGCTGCCCTAGCAGAATGCATATGGTCGGGTTTTGGAATATTTGTACTAAAGATCTTAGCTTACTACGATGAAATTTTGGAAGAGGGCGTGCCTCTTACCTGGTATCATGGGCAATCGCGCTATCTTCCACTCCCACAGGACAAATAGCGACAGCGAGATAGCACTGAGACTAAGCATGCTGATAGTCATGGGAGACGTCCAAGAGAAATATGCACCACTACCGCTGATAGGAATCAAGAGGAAAATGATACCAATAGACGAGAGCAAAACACCGCCGTAATCTATCTTTCTGGCATTCTCCCTGATTCCCAGCGTTGGCTGATACGGAGGGAGCGTAAAGAACGATAAAATCCCCACGATTGCAGCCAAGGGGGCAATAGTCCAGAAGAAGGCGCGCCAGCTTGCGTAAGTGATGAACCCAGCGGCGAGAAAGGGGCCGACGACATTGCCTAGGCCAATGAAGCCGCCTAGGATGCCCTGATAATTACCCCTCTGCTCTAAAGTTACGACGTCGGAGATGATGATCATGGATAGATTAGTGATACCACCGCCGCCGATACCTGCGATGCCACGGAACACTACAATGCACGGAGTTAGTAATCATGATCTTGAATGTGATTTATCAGTATCCTAGAACATAAGAAAATCTCTTCGGGCGTGACTATCTCCTTAAAGAGAATCTTATATACTTCAAAACGACTATAATCATAACCATGCGACTCCAAGAAGTGCGTACCGTAGAACATGGTGGCGTTCCGGGCGAAGCCGCACAGGAGCGCGGCAACGGCGAGCAGCGAAATAGCGCCTAAGTACACGGACTTGCGGCCGAATAGATCGGATAGGCGACCGTATAGCATCTGGAACGTGGTGTTGGCGATAAGGGACGACGTTCCGGCCCATGAAATCGTATCCCCGGCATTGAGGTCTCGTGCGATAGTAGGCAGTGTCACGCCAATCCCATTCTGGTCGATGAAGGAAATAAGGAGCGGCATGGCCAAGCTCAGGAACAATAGTATGAGCCGCTTTTTAGGCAATATGTTCGTTTGGTCGTGGAGCGACCTTTCGGCCGCTTGCTGACGACTTGACATCGTATCCGTCTCTTCCAACCCCTAGGTCGTTCGGCTTCTCGTTCGTGGTCGATCTAATGGAAGAGGCAACAATTTCCAAGTTTTAACAGCAAGCGATGGCGTACACTAAATAATTATTTTTCTTATCGCCTTTAAGTAAAGTGGCGGGATAAAGTCTAGTTACATGTCACTCGGTATTGCTTCCCGGCGTCTAGGTATCACTTAGGTCGCGGGATGAAAAGCTAATATATTCGGAAATAGCCCAAGTATACGAGAAACTTTTTAATTTATCGAGAAGTAGGGTGTTCCTTATGTAAGAACCAACAGTATCGGAGCTGTCTGTTTCCCGTATCCAGCCTCTGCGATAGAGATAGGCAAGAAAGATAAATTAGAAATGACGATTGTGGCATTATGTCCAGCCGTATTGGGGTCATGCACTGAATGATATCTTGTTATACCCCATCGAAGGACCGACAGACCTTGGAGGAAATTCCTTATAGCAAGGATGTCGTCTAAAATTAGCTGGGTATGTGAGGCGCACGAACGTACATAGAGTTTCTCGCCTTATCTACCCGTGCCGTTCCTAGTTGCTGATCACAAGCTGACCGATCTTCGGGCCAAGATAATGCAATAATACATCTCTACACCAACTCAATGTCTGCGCCAGGTGACGAGAGTTCGGGATAGCAGAAACCAAAACTTCAGTCGTCGTCAGCGTAGACGCGTCCGGCATGTATATTAGTCTAGATAGATCGAACAAAGATAGCTCTGTGATGGAATAGATTTGCAGCTCGTGAATGAGATCGAACGCCGGCCACATCTAGGGCTTTGTATGATATGGGCGTTGAGCATGATGGATTGTCCCTCGTAGCTAGCTGCCTGTGGTTTTGGGCGATAGCTTGGTGGTTTCTTGCTTGAGGTGTCGTGACACGATGCGTCGATTCCTAATATTCAACCTAATCTGATGCACTATATCTAGGAAGTAATCCTCTAGGTATACTACTATAAAAATACCAGGTAGGTACCATTATGATACTCTATGTTATCGGTAGCGTTGGACACGATGTATAAACGGATGTAGGTTTCTCATATCGATAAGAAAGGGACAGGGTGATGAATAATCAAAAGCGGGGCCCATACTAGTCTCACATGGGTGTAGTGTAGCCCCCGGCTAACCTGCATCTGCACCAACAAAACCACTCCCCAACCAGGATATTCCGCACATACCGTATTCTGAGTGAGATTCCGCAGCTGCAACCAGCTGCGATCATCGCCATCTACCGAATCCCCTCATCGACCTGACTACCAACTGTCAGCCAGCAGGCCAGCAGGCGACATCAAATCCAGGAGTTATGAAAGGCATCATTACACCTGCGCGAGGCCGTCCGGCCAAGATCACCAAACCAACAGCCGCCCCGCGCGGTCGTCCGGTGCGGCGAGGCGACACCGTCCCCAACCAGGATCCCGACCTTGAAGACCCCATTGTGCCCGAAGACGACGTCGAAGACGACGACGGCGACGTTGACGCCGAGAACGAGCAAGACCACACCCAGGAACAACACGAACACGAACACCAGGTTCAACAGATCCATCAGCAGCAGCATCAACACCCGCATCAACATCAGCCACACCAACATTTGCAACAACAGCACCATGCCGACTTCGACTCAGAAGCTTCCGCGGCCGCCGCTGCTGCTGCCGCTGCCGTTCACCACCAACAGCAGCAGCAACAGCAACAGCAGCAGCAACAGCATCACCAGCAACAGCAGCAGCATCATCAGCAGCTCGACTTAACCGCCGCGAGCATTCTCGCGAGCAGCGTCAACAACCCCAACGACCAGCCGCACCATCCGGATCTTGGCGGTCCCCACGGCCCTCCTATGGACGGGCCGCCTGATGCGAACACCACCGAGAATCTGGCACGAGAGTCTGGCTATACTAATGTCGTGGTCGAGAGTGCCCTCGCCAAGCGTCTAGCCCGAGAACCCGGCATGCGGCTTGCACAGCAACGGCGCCCGGAGCAAGCCCTGAACCTACAACGGCGCAGTAATGTGGAGGCTTTGTTTGCCCACATTGCCGGTGACGCTGCTCCTATGCCGTGTAAGAACTGTCACAAGGGTCATGGACCATGGACTACATGTGTGATTGTGGACGGACAAATGTGTGGTAGTTGTGCAAATTGTTGGTTCAACGCCTCGGGAGCCAGATGTTCTTTCCACGGTAAACACATCTAGTTAATCTCTGTCGCTGAAGTGCAATGCTAACTGGCTGCTTAGAAACCCGGAATCCTGCTACACACGGCGGTCAGGTAATGGGAGGCGACGCGATGAGCTTTCAGTTACCGCCCGCGCCACCCCAGGCCATGGCTCCCTTCAACTTCGCATCAATCCCGGCATCATCTGACCCCGTCGTTCGATACACAGTCGAGCAAGCAATGGCCCAAGTGCGGGGTGCCGATAAGAAGACGCGATATATGCTCATGATTGAGGCCGCGGCGCGTCAGCTTGCCTTTCAAATCGCCATGTATGAAGAAAGTGTTCAAGAAGAGCAGCAAGGCCCACCCCCCGCTGTTATGAATGATCCGGACGTGCCTTAAGGGAGGGAGTATGTTTTGTATACAAGCACTACACGGTAAGTTCATATTCGATTAGATTATTTGAGCCCTGCTAATTCCTCATAGCCAACGAGGGACTGGAAAAAACTGAAATGTCTTCAACTCTGTTACAGTTTCCAGAGGTAATTTCAGTTGGGCGGATAGGTCCTAATGTAGGGTCTTTACAACTTTCAAGAGCAGTGGGCTGGCTACTCTAGGCCCTTTCGAAACTTCGATCTGGACCTCACGCTCGGCCGTCGTACTGAAACATGATATGGAATTGGCTATGAATAATTGCGTCATCCGCCATGGCAGAAAATTAGCAGATGGGTTTGAAAGGCTGCTCCTATCAGTACGGCGCAATTGTCGGCATCGATAAGATAGCTAGCTTTTGCCCATTATACTATACCTCTCTAGTTAACTGTGGTATCCGCGCAACTAGTAGGGTGGCCGGTTATCGTCTTTTTACTTGAAAAGCTTCACTGATTGTGTTACTAGCTGGGAAGTCTACCTATACTGTAATAAATTCCGGCCCTTGGTAGGCATGATTACGGTGCGCTCGTTCTCTTCTAGCTGGCACTTTCCGTGGAGGGTTGTAGCAAATGAATAGATTATGATTCACAGCGTCCCAATTCGTGTCTTTGTTGGCAGTTTTCGGACCACATTACAGTAGAGATATGGTACTACTGTGCACATGATCCTACCTCAAGCTTTAAGCATGTGCTGAGGTACCTAGGTTCACATGAGCCACCCAGCCAATCAGGTTTGTTTCCGTCTCGCCTAGCATGGCCAGCAGCGAGGCATGTGCTTGAGGGATTGGTCCAAGCTCGCCCCAACCATTGTTGCCTGTTACCTATCCACCAACACGACGACTAACACGCCGAAGATATGTAAATCAACTTCGTCTTCATCTCCTGTGCTGCTGCCGGCGGGCTATTTGAAACGCTCTGCTTTCTGTTGCGATCAAATAGCCCTATTGCAGCCATTGATACCAGGCCTAATTCTAACTTGGACGAGGACGAATACTGCTTAGTCCCACCATGCATGCCTCAGCTATATTCATCATTGTAGTGTTTGCATGTCTCGCTGTAACACATCCCTTCGAACAGCAGGCTCTCGAGAATACCGGCTCTGGACAAGGAATATCCGCGTCGTCTGCGTTCCGGCCGTTTCGAAATAACGAACCTAGCGCCCACACTGGCTTTGTTGCGTTCGGGGACTCGTATAGTGCAGGCATTGGAACTGGCGTCGATGGGGAAGAAAATGACTGTCGACAAGGCATACATGCTCATGCTCAGCTGATAGCCGCCGACCGGAGACCGACGGCCTTTCAATTCCTATCTTGTACCGTGCGTAATACTCGGAACCATTTCTCCTTGTTATAGCAACTTCCAGAGCACTAGATTTCCTTTTTGGGCTAAGATAGTGTTGAGAGGCTTCTGAACCCCTCACAAACCACGCTCCAAATGGTCATAACTGACTCCAGGTGTTGCAGGGCGCCACGACTGCCAACGTCATGTCTGGGGGCGAGGAGAGTCAGATCGACCGCTTCAAGTACGCATTCCGGAGTCGTTTATTTCCTATTTGCGCAAAGCCTTTCATCCTACGTAACACTGCATGCTCCCTAAATCCCCAAGAATGAGTGCAATGATCTACTGAAAGCTGTGTCTACTTTCTAACTGTTGGTTTCGTATAGCCGATCTCTTCCCGCCGACTTCGCGCTGTTGTCTATTGGCGGTAACGACCTTGGTTTCTTCGACGTGATGAATGCCTGCGTCTTCCGATTTTACAACTTTTACTCGGGGACCTGTGAAACTGCCTTGACTCACGCGCGCGCCAACCTGGAGAGTAACGAGTTTGAGATTCGCCTACGGATCCTCATCATGGAAATCCTGGACAAGATCCGATGGGAAAAGAATCCACGGTTCACCGTCACTGTGACGGGATACGCAAGGTTCTTTAATGAACTCACTGATGGGTGTGACGACATGAGTTTCGGTGTCTGGTGGGATGGCCCGAGACTTACCAAGAAGTTGAGGGCCAAGATGAATGCTCTGGTTCTGACCGTCAACGCCAAGCTTCGCAAGACAATCAATGCCATCAACGCCGACTTCACAAATGACAAAGTTATGTTCGTCGACTATGATAACGCCTTCGACGGACACCGCTTCTGCGAGCTGAATGTTACGGAACCAGATTATGAGCGAGCCGATACATGGTTTTTTCTTGTAGGGGGATCAGACAACGCAAGAAATGGTACTCAACCTCGGCGACTCTCTGACATCAAGACCCTGTCTCCAACGTCCACTCTCGTCGACCCATCTTCATGCTTGGAGCCGGCCCGGAGGACGGGTGATTGGGGAATGCTGGCTCTGTGCTACATGGTCATGGCAAAACATCATGATCCAACACTTCGCCCTGCTCGTGGAGATATGGTCGCACTGAACGGCATGTGGTATGTCCCTACATACTACGGGAAAACATTCCATCCGAGGAGCCTAGGCCACGAGACGATACGGAATCAGATATACAAGAAATGGCACTCGCTTGATGGATGATCCATCAGCACTACCTATCACGATGGTTACAATACTTCTACCGCCTTGGTGATGCCGCTTTTAACCTACAATTAACCTCGACTATACCGGGAGCATATATATTAATATAATCCTAATACGGCTGGAGGACGACACCTCACGAATTCCTAGCGCAAATACCCTCAACTGCAGTGGCTATTATCCCCATCTAAGGCGTGGACTCTCCAAGGTTCATCCTGATGATGAATTAGAGCAGTCTCGAGCAGTCGGAGCAGGTGGCCTAGTTGTCGTCTCATATTCAGGCGCAAAGACCAGATCGAAAATGCAACCTACCCCTATATAGTTTCTACACGAGACGAGTCCCGGCAAGAACTTCTTTCATGCTCATTATGTCTCAATGCCATTGGATGTAGGCATTCGGACTAATATCTCCACGAGGCAAAAACAGCATCGCCAAAACGCGGGATAACCGAGACACAGTGGGGGGTAATGATGACCGGCAAATGAAATACCTCTAGTTATTTTGCGAGCAGTCTTTCGTTTGATAGCCTACTTTTAGGTTCCTTGCTGCACACAATCGAAGATGAAGCTGTGGGGATGTGCAGAATACCGAAAGCTCACTGTTTAGAGTCGCCTCATATCCAATGATAGATAACGTACTCTATTACCCAACGATGAAGTATAGCACTTATCCATGAGAACGGGCCGTCTGGACGGGGATTGGCTAGTCAAGCTTGTGTGTGACTCTCATTGGGCTACAAACTCTCTCGTTGTATCTGGGGGACGGGAGCACCTATCAAACGGATTCGGCCAATATAAAATCGAATAGCCAGCGTAGAAGCCTTTCGGATGCCACAAACAAAGGACAATGTAATCACAAGCGCTACGTCTAGATCGAGATTAAAATAACCGTGCTCCCAACCAAGGCCCGATATCTCCCGGGACCAGGCGATGACTTTGCCCTTAACAGATGCAGCGCTGCAGTATATTCCATTAACTAGGACAACGCCTTCGCAAGTAGAAACTACAGGAAAAGCAATCTTACCGGGGCCAAGTCTTGGTCGCTATTGTCCTGTAAGTTCTATTGCCGGTGTAGATGTTCGATTGCGGGGTTGCATATTTGTGTTGCTCGCCGGTTTATGAAGTGGCATAAGCGGGTTGTTTCGCGTGTACGACTCACTTAGTTGCCCTCTAAGCGCATCAGCGAGTGTCGACCCCCCGAATCGTTCGAAAAGCGGCCGCAGCTCTTTGAACTGTGCTAGCATTGCAATTTGCGCTTTCGGATCTATCGACCTCATGGCATCGGAGATACTCTTAGCAGTGATTGAGAGGAACGAGATAGCTGTTCGTATAATAGCTGTGTAAACTTTCTCTTAGACGCACGTGCTATACGTGGGCACAGCCGGCCTCCCGCTATGATTAACTTAATTTTAATTGGGTTGTAAGTTGTACTCTCTGTTCTGCATCGTCGATACTATAGGGAGCTCCCTGTACGAAAGGGAGGCCTTAGTATGAGCTGGGACTCCGCCACTGGCCCCTGGTCCAATCACTCCTTTGGTGTACCTCTTGTTCTCTACGAACATGTATAACACTGACTGGGAGATGTTGTAACACCCTCGTTCGCTAGAGTCCGCTCTTAAAACCGATGTCGGAGAATGCAACGGCTACGAAATGGGGCCAAATAGGTTCATCAACGTAGCGCTCTGCTTTTCGGCCTTTCGCGTGGACTTGGCATCTATTATAATGACTGCTACGGGCAACTTAGAGGAGCCTCGGGGAAATTGGTCAGCAACTGGACACTGCTACTATCAAAGGTTCGAAAGTATTTGGGCATTAGCGAGAAAAACGCCACATTCACAGACCGTGGTATCTTAACGATTAAAAAAATTCAAATAGCCGGAAAGGCTTTCTCCTATGTTTTATGAAGAGGATTTGACTAAAAGTCTAACTCGACATTGGCAGAAATCTCGACTAGCTTCTATGGGGAAGGAGTTTACTATTCCCCAGCAGGGTATTGGGTGCCGAATCTATCATTTCCAGCTTGTACAGCGTGCAATTTTGTCGGAACGCAACACAACTCTGAACTAGCCGGACTTATTCAAGATACTATCGCTGACGCGGGTAGAGCCGCCGACGCCTTGCAGGCCTATACAACAGTTATTGCAAATTCATTTTACCACGAGTTTCGCAGGGCTTTCCATGGAGCAGAAGAGGCTCATATCGCTTTAACCAAAATAGTCCACGCAGCATCTTGTCAAAAATACGGATACAAAGGCATAATTGCTGTCACGAGTCTTGGTATTCCATCTAATATGTGTCGATGTCACACGGACCCAAGGAACCAGGATCGGATCTGACCTAGGTCAGCCCCTAGGTCTGGCGAACTGCATATTCGTATGCATATTCGTGATTCTGTAAATGATCATATGATCGGGTGGCAGAGCCTATGGATAGCGAAGGCTTCCCGTCTCCTCCCGTATGCCCTGATTTATCCGAGACAGCAATACGAGAGCGCGAGGGACTCGCACAAGAGGAAGCCAGGTGATTATTAGTTGAATTGAACACCCTTCCAAGCCCTTGAACAAAGCTCTTGTAACAGTCGCTCTAACAACGTTCACGTACATTAGATTAATGCAGTTCCCACGGCAAGGGAAAAGCTGGCATACCATCTCCCAGCTCATGGGGTCTGAGTTGGGAACAAGGCTTGAGAAAAGTAATGACGCGAGAGACGATGCATTAGTAACAGATTTGAAGAAGGAGGGAAACGAAATCCTCATGACGCTTAGAAAAACAGAGGATGGGAGGATTTTCGTCTTCAAGCACGTCCAAGAGTCTAAATAGATTCGGGGGTGACGGAATCATTAAGAAAGCGAGACAGATTCGAGCGATTGCTTAGATATGTAGTATTACACATCTTATAAGTACCGACTTCATCCCCCATTAGTTAGTGATAAGCTACTTTTCGGGATGCATTAAAAGCTCGAGTAGCTCATCGCCGACGTCGTGGTCTTCCCCTCGAATATTCTGTGGCTACATCTGGTGAATCACGCCGTCTCTTGCGACTAACTGTACTAGCAAAACTGCCCCCTATGTCACTCACAGTGACGAAACTATCTTGGAATGAATTCTTCGGACGAGATGCTCGGAACTGAAAGTACAGGTACCATTAGTTGTAGTTTTAACCTGAGGATAACAGAAAGCACTCCTTACCTGCGGTCGTTGGGACTCAGCCGCTGAATAAGCTATAGTTGATGCTGGGCTGGGCGGAACAGTCTGCGGTGACTTCTTTAGTTTTTCTTCCTTCAATGGATTATACCTCCTTCTAATCTCGTGATCATTTCCTGCCAGTACATGCATGATCCAGAGTGCCATGCTCATGGTTAGTTCTCTGTAATCTTCTGGCCTTCCATCTCTCCTGTGTTCCGACCATTTTATTGACTTCCATTCCATCAAGCCGTGTGCTTTCAATGATCTGTCCAGTTCGTCTCCAACATTGGACAAGTTATCACCGCCTGAGCCTTTCACGCATCTTTGTGGCTGGATCCTGACAGCCACAACTTCCTTGGTTGTCACGATACATCCATATCTGCTTTTAGCCTGTACACAATACGTATATATCTGCCTCAGAGGAGCGGATAGCCTGGACAGCTTCTTGTATTTCAGCCAGTACCCGTCTTGATCGACAAGCTTTCCCATAGCAAGCTGTTCACTAGTCCATTTCGTTCCTGGTTTGATCTCCTTCGGAAGCCGATCAGTGCACTTCGAAAATTTGAGGGGTTTCACCCGGGAATTGTGAGCGGCCAGTGCCGAAAGACTATCAAAAGATAGCCCTCCTCCATCAGGTATGAGAGACCTAGCCTTCCGGGTTTTCTCAGCGGTTGTAATCTGCTTCTTAGCCTGTCTACTGGGCCGATTCTTGGGCGCTGTTCTTCCCGTGCTAGATCCCGACGGAGCTACACTGGGCTCTGATGGTTCCGCGAGGCTGTGTGCAGTCCAGAATACCGGGTTAAGACTTTCACCGACTTCTCCCAATGAATTATTCACCATGGGGATGGTCCAACTTTTTAAAATCCATTTGGTCGAGTCCTCGGCCTTTTCGATGAGGTCCCTGTTGGGGTCGGGAGGGGGGTATATGTGATGCATCAACCTGGGACGCATACATTCTGCCATGAGTTGCCTGTCAAAGATCTCTTCCATGGTGCCAAAGTTGAATTCGTGCCAGGGTATGACCCGCTCAGGCGCTAAGAAATTCCAGTTGTCGGTCAGAGACGATCCTGCATCCCTGTGGTTGATGTCTGGGTTTTTTGTCGTCAGGTACTCGAAGATACTCTGCGCTGGCGGTGTGGGCGCCACTGTCCTAGGTGTAGTAGGCGTTATCATAGTTGTGGAGGAAGAAGCCATCACTACCTAGGTAGACAAAGGGTGATAGAAGCCACTATGGCGACTGGATTGTATTTTGCATTGCTGGGGTGTCCTTGGCGGGAAACGAATGCTATATCATATCCAAGGCCTTCGAGTTTCATACAAACGAGTCCCCCACGGCCTTTCCCCTCCCGGAACCGCCACTGCATGGCAATGAGGATGACTGCATGCGTGGTGTTCTTTACTTATCACGACTGAGATAATACGACTTCAACCGACCACTTAGGTCGTTTCGTGAACCTCCATCTCCTGCGCCTCGGTGCGGGGAAGAGCCTGATGCGGCGCCGAAGGGTTATACAGGGACTATCGTATCGCCCACTCCACGAGAGGTGTCGGATGTTAGCTGCATGGTACAATAGACCACATATGACGGCATGGCTTTTATTACTCTGTGTGCAACCAATCGTAATACTTGGGAATACAAAACAAAAGCTCTAGAGTAAAATGCCCTGACGTCTGTAATTGGTCCATGTCTGCGCGCCTGTGTTACTGAAAGAGAAGGGAGGGTACTTCGAATCCCGACTCCCCGATTTATCATTAGCTGTAGGGTGAGACACGTGGCCATGGGTACAGTCTTCTAAAATAAAAAGCTTGTGGGAGATGTTGCCCTCAGGATTAACTCCTCTATCCTAGCGGCAAAGTTGCGTGAGGGTTCTTGTATCTCCACACAATTCTGCGTAGCGGCTATCAGACCGATACACGATGAAGGATTTAGTAAAGCTAAATCGTCGCCTATTGTCATCTTCAGAGCTACCACCTTGCGACGGACCAAAGCTTCGTGCGTTCGAATATAGGGATGATCCAATAGAGTGGCTAGGTTTGGCGGAAGACTGCCCTGATACGTCGAATTCTAACCGCCAAGGGTATGTCTTCAAGGTTAGAATGCGATCTAGGGTGTATGCTTTGAAAGTCGTGAGTTAAATCGAGCCCAAATAATCTTAATTCATGCCTAACAATCTGCCAGTTCAAGTTCTTTGATCCCGCAACCTACAGGTGGTATGTCGATGGCGAGCCAGTAACAGACGAGATACTAGGATTTCATACAGACCCGTTCTATGCCGAATGTCGCGCATATGCACGTCTACAAGAGGCGCGTGAAAAGCAGGGGTTGAAACGGCGCGATTTTGCAGAATGTTACGGCTTTTTAGCCCTGAAGCAGGAAGACGCGACATACTTAGAAGAAGATCTCGGGATCGATCTCTGGGATGCGCCCCCAAACGATGAATACCGTAGAAGAGCAGAAGGCAGTCCTGTACGTGCCATTCTGAAAGATTTCATCGCAAGCGATCCCGTGTTCGATAAAAAACTTCTGAAAAAGATGCTCAAGGGCGTCAAATGGATAAACAAACACGATGTCCTAATCGGAGATATACACCCTTTCAACTATAAGGGCGGACTTCTTGTCGACTTTGGTCTGGCTTGGACCAAACCGCATTGCAGATGGGCCGCCCTGCCTGAGCATGAAAAGATGGACATACATCTACGTGACCAGGTTCAGTTTCAGGAAATGGCTGAGGACTTGGGTTTTGGAGACGACATACACGCCACTCCAGACTTTGATTACAGAGAAAAACTAAGGCAGAGGAAGAAGAAATTGCCTGAGCATGAAAAGACGGACACGCATCTACGCGACCAGGATCAATTTGAGGAAATGGCTGAGGACTTGGGCTTCGGAGATGACGTACGCTCTACGCCAAATGTTAATTACAAGAGGAAAACAAGGAAGAGGACGAAGAAATTGTATCGCCGCTGAAAGATATTCTTTGGTTTTTAATGGGCACGCCTCTAGTAGGTACTTCAATACTGTACAGGCGGAGATTATAGCGATTGTTATATGTAACTAACTGTCTACAACTAGGAGAAGAGCTAGAAATTCAACAGGGAATATAGAGGAAGCACACAGCTATATTTCTTCTATATTCTAGTTGATGAAGCGATTGCCTCTTTCCCTTTCACGAAATAATGAATTATCGTCATGGAGGTAGAAGGATAAACCATGTGTGAGCGCAGGACTATTCCCTTGGATCTAATATAGGTGAGGCGATCGCATATATATCCCATACTTTTAGCTTTCCCTAGACAATAAATATTACTGCGACGAGTTAATAGGTACGTCAATTACTTTAATACTAGCTGGTATGTAACTTTACGTGTACAATAAAATATGTGGTGAACATCATGGATACCACGCAGTATCAACGTGGGAAAAAACACGTGCTTAGATGTATATGTGTTGAGGTGAGAGTCCGAGGCTAACCAATCAACTAAAAGTGCAAATTTGCGTCATGGAATGGGACGTGTCACATTTTAGGGGTCGTATTCGGGGCCATTGAAGGGGGGTATAATTTTCTGTCATTATTATTAGCGATCATAGTACGAAATCCACCAATATGAAGCTATATAGAAGGCTCGCCTGGCTTCCTTAGTGGAAGACTTGAGATCGACACTTCGAAACACAGAATGGAGAGACAGTAAGAATGCAACATTGTACGGTAAGGGATATGTGAGCGGCGCCTTCTGGGTGCACATCATAAGTGACACTGCTGCAGGCTAGATAGTCGCAAGGTTGTGCCTGTAATTGAGGTTTCAAGGAATAATGTTGCTTATAACGGATAGCTCTTACTTCCGCTCCGTTCCCTTGCTTCGCTTGCGTAGGTATATATGTGAGACCTAGAAGAACAAGAGGACCGCCGAGGTAGATTAAGGGGGATCAATCTTCAGATTTTCATGCCTCTTCGCGCCTCTCAGTCGGAAATGCTGAATCCGTACACAGATCACGACCGGTGGTTGTAGCACAAGCGCAACCTGTCAGTTTAAGCTCTTGTCGATGTGGCCAATCGCCTGCCGTGATGTTGGCTTCTCGCACAACTCCATCCGTACTGATATGTTGCCGTCTATATGATTAGCTCATTCGCCTCTTTTAGCTTACACATATCGTTGTGCCTGGCCCTCAATAATGAAGCGGATTGGTGAACGCCGGGGATTCTAGGAATAGGACCCTTCGCAACATGGGAAGACGAGGCGACGGTAAACTGTGCAGTGGTAGAGTGATTGGCCTTTGTCGAATGACACTGGCCGTGAAGCTTTGCTGGTCCCGGGTGTGCAAAGTATTCGATTGCAAATTAAATATCTTGGTGTTGCGGAAATATGATGACTGACAGTAGGCGATAGAATCATGTGGGCGTCAAATGAGCAAACGACTATTTTAGACGACATTTCTCTACGCTCTGGTACTCTCCAAGTCAAATGTAGGTCAGCTGATCACGATATTTGATAATTTATATACATACGTCAGGTTTACAAGAGTAAACACTACTGGTAATATACGATGGGTTAAAGCCAGTCAACCCATTAAGCGCCTTCGCATGAGAAAATTTTGAATTGGAAGACAAAAATTTCTTCCCCACTGTTCGAAATGTTCAGCGCTTCGTTAAAGACCTTCATCCGGACCCCAATATTGAGCCGGCGTCGACACCAGTCATCCTATTACAGGTAGCTTCCGGGTACCTTCCTCTCCATGCCTGAAATCCATCGCGTTCGCTGATTTGTAGATATTTTGCCCTCAATTCATTGTGACCGATTCTGTTGCATAACGGAATTACCATCAAGCTCGAAACGAGGTCCTTCGTTGGCTGGCAGTTCCTTAGGCGGCGGACTCGCTTGGGTCTGAGCGAAGTATGGAGACGCGCCGCGAGAGTCCCCGGCCGTGGATGTCGGTGGCACAGAATGTGGTGCAGATGGTGGTGCGGATGGTGATATAAGCGGTGGAAACGGCGAGTTATCGTTCGATGGCCTAGACCTCTTTTTCCGTCGATACAGAATCCAGGCTAACAAAGCGAGAAGAATGACAGCCGCCGCCGCTCCCACCCCGATCCCAGCAGCGGCTCCAGGTGAGAGCCCGGATGGTGTCTCTCCAGGCGAGGGTGCACCCGTTGAGGTAGGCAAGGAGGTGGTAGAAGGCTACTCCTGATTAGCACTGGCTTATTACGTCTCATCATCTACTGGTGACATACCGGTGTTGTGTACATCAAGGCTAGCGCGAAGAGGTGCTCGTACGTATGCGCCGTTCTCGTTCCAACGGCAAGGGTGTTCTGTTGAAAGTCCGTTCGTGTCAACTTCACCACGTCTGGGCTGGCGTAATTCGATACGCAGCGAAACCACTCGGCGTGGTTATCGCTAGTACCGGTAGTCCAGACCTCGGGCTGGCAAGTGAAGTCATAAACTGAAGGACAACACGTCACCGCGCCGCCGTTGGCGCCTTGACACGCTGAGGTGTACTGAGGCGGACAGCCTGAGCCGGCATAGGTGACGGTAGGGTCCCATGTCGACGCGAAACAGTTCGCTGTCTGTGATGGTCCGCCAATGACGGTCCGGGCATCTGATTTTCCAGCGTCGAATGCCCAGATCCAATAATCATCCGAGCGAAGACACCCGGATGAGGTCGGGGCCCAGTCCGCTGGCAGAGTGGGCGACGCGGTCGGCAACGGAGTCGTCGTCATGGTAGCACGGTGTCGCTTCTCCCATCAATCGACCCTGCCAGGTCGCTGTACATATTGAAAGCAGGATGAGCATTGGAAGAGCTTTCACTCAAAGGAAAATGCCCACAGCTCCATTGTGCCAAGGTAGAGCGAGAGCCGTATAGACTGCCGTACAGTGAAAATTGAGAGTAGGATCAGCAATGCGGATCCTGTAAGCAGAGTGAGTACCTAGTGTATGTTGCCCAGAATAACGCTCGCTTCTTAGCCTATGGAGGTGATGTTTACCATATTGGTGGGTAGATCTCAATCCTTCAAGACCCGCGATTCCCAACCAAGGTATACTTACCTACGTAGGCTTACTGTCCGGAGAAGACAGCCAGCGTTATCCACGAGGATGATTGATACAGTACACAACCCTCGATTAAATGTCGTGAAACAAGCATACCATGTATTCGAATCGGTCACGATTGTTGTATTCTCTGGCAACTTCCACCCATCATGTGATCTCACGCGACTGTTGCAGGATTGGATTGATTGCCAAGAGGCCACACCCCCTACTAGTATCTAGTGCTTGGCCGCTTTAGGTACTCCGTATTGAGACCGAGAAATCTCATTGAGCATCTGAACTGTGGCTCCTCTGCACCATGTTGACGGGCCAAGCCGACTGCTCCACGGCGTCGCGAATTAAAGTGGTTGACAAACAATCCCTCAAACACACAGCTGAACGCCGTGAAACGTGACTAAAGACTGGAATGCTAAAGTCCGTTCATATATATGAGAAGCTGTTTGTCTCATGAGTCGGGAGCATGGTCTTCATTTCCCGAAGCAGCTAAAAGTGTGATGAGCTCTTGGGAGCGGACAGACAAACTCCAGCTGAACGACGACAAATAAACCAAGTATCATGTTGCCTCACTGCCTTACCCGTTGAAAGTCCTAGCAGACTAGACCCCGACGAACCTAAGCGCCATTCGCAAAGCTCGTACCGCCCATTTTCTGGTCAAACTCAGCGCAGGCCGACAAGCCACAGAGCTCAAAGACATCGCGCACGCCACCGTCGACCTTGCCTTCAGCAGTGTACTGCTCCTTGATCTCGCCCGTCTCCTTGAGCTCGCGGCAGATTTCACGCATGCCGAGGTACACACTCGTAAGGCCCGCCGAGGGCCAGATAACAATCTTATAGCCCATCGCCTTGGCTTCCGCTGCGTTGATCAGTGGTGTGACTGCGATATTTGGAGTCAGTGTGTTCCATGTTGTGGAAAGCTGAGTGAGTGCTTGGGACCATTCAACACCTTGACATGCGAATGTACCTCAAACAAGGGCCTTTTACATATGCTTGAAAATAACTAGAACAAGAAGAAAATGGCTTAGCGACTACTTACCACCACCACCCACCATAATCAAAAAGCAGGGCGTGGGCGCAAGATCCTTGACAATCTGCGCCATCTGCTCCTTGGTCCTCATGCCCTCAAGAAAAGCGACGTCCGCGCCGACTGCCACAGCGGCCTTCAACCGATTAACCGCCTCCTTATACCCGAGGGACTGCAGCGCATCCGTGCGCGCGATGATAACGATGTCAGATTCCATGCGCTTGCGCGTCTCGGCCGCGGCCCGGATCCGCGCCACGTAAGTCGTAGTGTCGACGAGTTCTTTACCTAGCAGGTGCCCGCACCGCTTCGTCGTCACCTGGTCCTCGAGGTGGAAGGCCGCGACGCCTTGCAGGATGTACTTCTCCGTGGCGCGCGCTACCATCAGCGGACCGCCGAACCCCGTGTCTGCGTCTGCGATCACGGGCACCGAGCGGTCCAGCCCTGCAATCATGCCCGCGTTGTTGGCCATGTCATCTTCTGTCGTCAGACCCAGGTCCGGCTGGCCTAGGCGCGAGACCGCAGTTCCTGCACCGGTCTGGAAATCAAGGGAACCATTAGTATCAGTCCTCAGGGTAATGCAGTTTATTTTATGGCTGACGCACGCAATGATAATCTTAGAATTGTCGGTCAAATTTCAAAAGGCAGGGCACAGCACGGGCAAAAAGCGATAGGGAAACAGGAAATATACCATATACAGAGCGTCGAAACCCACGTGCAAAGCCATACGTGCGGTGAGCCCATCGTATACTCCGGGGCAAACTACCACCTGCTCCGGGTCCGCAAGCATCTGCCGCAGCCGGGAAACGGCTTTAGTTTGCGCCATTGCATAGGGAGTTTGCCGTTGCCAAAAAGTGCTTGAGATGGAACTACCACCTACCAGTCTGGTTTCGCACTTATTAGATTACGCAGAAAACGGCCTCAGTTCAACTGATCAATTTAAGCCGACCCGTATCTTATGAGCCGACCTCCATCTTATGATGTCAGAAAACGTGGTCGAAGATGTTCAGGGTTGTAGTCCCCGCTCTCTGACACGACTCGCCTTTCCGTTCTTGGAAACCTCCATCTAGGCTTCACTGACTGTCGGAGTATTAAGTCATTCACTGTTTGCCAGTGCCCGTGACATCCGCCACCATACGGGTACGGGATTAATCATCATTAATACGGTACCTACAGCTTGGTCTGGAACGTATATCGATTTTGAAAACCTCCAAGATGGGAGAGACAGCTTAACATGTCTAGCCAAGTCCTTCTGACATCATCATTATCAGCGTTGAAGCGGAAATCACAATATCTAGCTAGGCACACCAACAATAGTGAATGTTCTCCAGGGCTACACTGGTCCCCGTACCATATTGTAGATAGAGGTGTCGATATATACTTTAAATAACAATGTACATCCGTGAGATACTGTTGTCGGGCCAAATAGGTACATAATATGAGGTGTTTTCATAGGCAATACAAAATTGCTTGAGATGAATTTACCAATTGCGTTGTTCAGTGCGTGACGACGTTGCAAACTGTCATGAGGCTCTCCCCAGAACCCACACCACCAGGATTAGGGTCGTGATCCTCAAACCGCACAACAAAGGAAGCCTCATACCTGTCTTCTTGTATATAGCTAGTAGGGTAGCCTCCGTGGCCGCGTAGAAGGACTTAGATCCTCGCGTAATAACATATGTCTACACCTAGCCCATATTAGTGTCCCTGAAGGAGTCCTGACACAAACTACTCGCAATTAGTGCAAATCATATTAGTGATTTGATTCGCTGGTTGAAGATTGGAACAGCCAGTTCCTGATCCTGGAATTATTATTTTCCAAATTATTTACATTTAACGAGTTGGGTAGGTTATATCCTATAGACGTGGTATGTAATCTAGAAAACGCCGCAGAGTCTTACATCTGTAGATCCGCCCGGAATCCTCGCCGTACATGCAGTATTATAACAGTTAGTCTATACAAAACTATTCTACTGTAACCACCACGCGGTTAGAAAAAGGCTCGAAGAACACGTATACCCCAGTTCCCCTTCTTGTAGTCGGGATCGTCGAATTCTGAAGGATCCAACGGGCGAGAGCCGGATGTTAGGTCGATGTCCGCAAGCGGAATATATAGCTTCCAGTTGCGGGACCAGACTTTCCAGAACAGATACAGCCCTATCACAATAAATGCGGCGAGGTATCCCTCGAAGAAAGTTGCGGCGTCGGGAGTAGAGTTTGGTGTTGGCTAAATGAGAAATGTCAGTCTTTGCGATACTTCATACAATCAATTTCAGGAGAGGCTTACATATAGAGCATTGTAAAATGTTGCAATCAAACAAATCCAGACAAGGGCGAAGCCGATCCAGCTACCCCAAACGCCCAGTGGTGCCTGATAGGGGATCTCTCTAAAATCACGTCCTTGAGCCTTCCAGGCCATTCGGAAACGGATGTGGGCTAAGCAACAAGAGCCCCAAACGAAGAAGTAGGACAGACCAGAAAGCGCAAGGAGCCATGTGAAAGCTTCGCCACCGTTGGGGGCATCGGCCACATATCCCAGGAGACCGAAGAGAAGCTGGATGACAATGGACCATAACGGTCGGCCGGACTTGTCGACGTAGGCTAGGAACTTAGGGCCCATACCACGTTCACCTAACGCCTGCATAGTCCGAGTAGAGCCGAAAGCGGATGAGTTGGCCACACTGATGACGGAGACGGTGATAACGGCGTTGAAGATGGATGGTAGCACCTGAATACCGGCGTCCTGAATGGCCAAGACGAAAGGCGAGTATCTAGAGTTAGAGCCTTTCGCTTTTACGAGACGGTCATCTGTAGACTTAAAGATCAAGCCCAGGACGAAGAGGTTTACGACGTAGAAGAAGAGGATTCGGAAAAAGACTTGCTTAGCAGCAATTGGGATAGCTTTTCGAGGATTCGCCGACTCAGCAGCCGCCAGGCCTACCAACTCGGTTCCGCCAAAGGCGAAAGCAGCGACGACGAAGACGCCAGCGAAACCGTTGAAGCCGTTCTGGAATGCACCTGGATCATGCCAATACTTCGCGCCGAGATAGCCCTGGTCGCCAACGCCGCCAACATTAATGACGATGCCAAGGATGATGAAACCAATGCACGCCGCGATTTTGATGATACTGAGAATAAACTCAACTTGGCACGTGTCAGTAACCCAACTGCAATGTCACATTAGTATCACGTACCTTCACCATATCCACGGACACCGAAGAACTGGATCAAAACCAGAACGACCAAGAACACAGTAACCCATACGGCGGAGTTGATATCGTCTCTCCAGAATGAAATTGTACCACTAGCAGCGATGAGTTCGAAAGGTAGGATAGTCAGCCAACCAATAGCGTAATTCCAACCGATAGCAAAGCCCCTACAGGTAGAATGAAATTAGTTACTTGACAGGTAGCGAGGGCAAGTCGGGAGGTCTGAGTGAGACGAACCAGGAGGGGTCGATGAAGCGGACTACGTAGGTGTAGAAGGCACCATTCACGGGATACAGGACAGCCATTTCTCCCAACGCCTGCATGGTGAACAGTAACATAACACCGATGACGAGATAGCCGATGATCTGACGCGTAAATTAGTCGTTGGGCCTATAACACATGACGTTGCGGCGCGATATACCAAGGAGGCGGGTCCACCGCTGTGAAGAGCACTGCCAGAACCGATGAAGAGACCAGCACCAATAGCACCACCTATTGTGAACGTTAGTCGAAGCCATGGGCTTAGAGGATCGAGTGGAACGGCGACTGGCTTACCGATAGCAATCATCTGCAAATGGCGACCCTTCAAGTCGGTCTTGAGGGCAGCTCCCTTGTGGACGATGCCCACTTCCTCCTCCGTATGGCTGCTGGCATATCCATGCGCAGCGATGCCGACGTCCTTCTCCCTATCGGACTCTAACATGATGGCCGAAGTTGCGAGCGTTCTCGCTGTGCGGTTGGAGGAGTAACTGCAGGCGAAGGTTATCGGAAGGATTCAACGGTTGTATCGTCCAAATGGAAACAAGAGGGGGATAGGAACCAAGCCCGCGACGGAACGAGACATGAGAGTGCCCTAGAAATATATATACCCTACCTGCATACTGCCCATGGTTAGTAGCGAGCGCAAAACACCTCGCCTCTTAACAGTACCGCCCTTGTATTGATTGTACAGTCTATGTCTCTAAGGATGATAAATGTTAAGGGGATACAATTGGCTTGTAGTTCCATGGGTGTTTTGCATAGGAAACTCCCTACTCCCTACTTGTCCTGTCTCTCAGGCATGTCATACGAGGTACCTTCATGTACTTGCGTGGACGGATACTACATCTTATCTTTGACAAGCTGAGAGACGGGCATGTTATGAGGCTGGTTACCTGTAGCCCAGCTAGATGGTAGTGTATACTTGATTTCAATAAAGCTTAACTAGGTAGGTCAAAAGGGGAAATGTCTAATAACAGCCAAGGTTCGAGACATCGGTGGCACGATAGTAGCATCGATCATGATGCTCGCGCGACCAAAACGCCAATCCCATCAATTGATATTTCTCTTTCCACACAAGACGAAAGAAAGTGCAATACAAAAGAAGGACATCCACGGCACGAGCCCGTATTAGAAACAGGAATGATTTGCAGTAGGTGTTGCATGTACTACGTCACTAACTACAACGTTGGAAATGCATGCATGCACTACTTATTGGTACCTACAGAAGTATGCGTATGTATTGGAATGGACATGAGAGATAACAGTCGGCTTGAGATTCTAGAACAATGTGCTTTGAGTACCCATGTACGTAGTAGACCCAGTAGTTATCATGCAGGTGAGAGTGCGTGCCGTGGCTGAAATCACAGCCAATCACAACTACATAGATCCCTGGCATATAGATTATAGGATTCGGACAAGGACGGGTAGAGTTCTAGAACTACTTAACTGGCCCATGGCACTGGTAGTGTAGTGGACGGCTGTCCTTGGCCCGCCCCCAGTATTGAGTGAATACGCTAGATATTCTGGGTTGTTATCTAACCAGACTGCTACCTTGCAAAGTCGTGAATAAGATCGACTCTATGATGATAATAAACCTAGCCTCCTTGTTTAGGCAGGTGTCATGTTACATTGGCCTCTTCTTCGAGGCGAGCGTTGAAGTCTCTATTGCCTACGACAGACTCTTCACTTGCCACGCAATCAACAGACACCGTCAGCCCAGCACCTTTTTCTTACATTCTATTTCTCAAATCTTGTCAGCCGCAGGACAAGCAATTGGTATTACCGGCCTTGGGCTGAACCCGGACCCGTCTTTCTCGAACTGTCACCGACAAAGCGTCGCTGAGGGTGTTCCAATTGGACAACATCCACGTATAGGCCTTCACTTGGATCCCGTGCGCACCATTGCCTACATATTTTATCGTCGGGCCCCTTTATGATGCACACCATAACCATCCAACAGTAGCCAGTAGCCATGACTCGTCCGGGCTCGTCTCGGCCGGTCTGCGGTTCTATTCTCATGCATTGCAATCAACCACGGCCCCAAACAGAACTGGCAACAGGACTAGCAGAGATATTACCTACTTTAAGCGAGACCAATGATATCTGCCCACCCCAAGACACACTAACATCCGTCCTAGCCCCAAGTAGCGACGCCAGCCAAGGACTAATGCACCCCATGACCTATGAGGACAAGAGCTTTGTCCGACAAGGCTATACGGAGTAGCGTGAAGTGCTGGGTTCCCCTAACCAGGTTGAGGGCGCGACTCGGCGCATGCTTAACAAAGTGATCTTGTCGCGTTCCAATGATACAGCAGCTGGTGTACGGCGCAGGGCAATGTGCAGGATGACACGGATCTTGCAGATAATGCGCTCGATTTGACATCTTGTGCCTTGCTATATGGACGCCGTATTCCACTATCAGGGATACCATATAAAATCTGGGGAAAACGGACGTTGTCTTGCGGCTCTACCTAACCCATAAATTTACGTCAAAGAAACTCCTTTTTAAGCTAAATAGGTATGTGCTAAAACCAACATAGTACATAAGTAGGTACATCCTCCCGTCATGCACAGACTAGGTATACCCGATATTCAAACCCCTCGTCATAACTCAATTGCGACGACGACTATTTTCCCGCTTACATACAATACTTCTTACAAGACCTCGGGAGCGGTCGCATGCACTTTTTACATGGTTTACGTTCACTTGTCGACCTGGGTACCAAGCCCACTAGCCCGAACTGGAAATCCAGTGGCGCTTCATCATGCACTATACTTCATCATGGTAGGCACCTGGTGGAAGGACTTGTCTCAACTTGAATGCACACGATAGTGGCAACGACACCTACGTCTTTCCCAGGAATCTTCCGGGTGGAAACATACGATAACCGCTACAGCAGGACTTAGCCACATACATGTACATAGGATGTTTAGGTCATTAGTCCACGGCATCCAATCGCTCGTTCGGGAACACCGAGACGTGTCCAACAAAAAAAAAAGATTCTGACCATTGAACAAGCTACAAAGACTGTCCCTACTGGTTTTGATGAATCTTGCGCGCCCCAAGTCACATGGCTTAGGAGTCGCAGGAGCCTCCTGCACGTACAGTACACTACGTGTTGTCTGCCCACCGAATCTGACAGGCCTTTGCCACCCTCATCCGGATGATGACATATCGGGCTCTAGCGTAAACCGATTGAAACGGTATCCCAAGGCTGTAATGCATGGACGATTGTTGATCAAGTCAGTAGATCTCGAGAGAAGAAAGAAACGATACTGAAAGATGTGCAGTGTACAGATAGAATGGCCTATTATATAACAACAAACAGCTGTCTTCACTAAATATCCTCGGACCAAGTTCAGTTAGCTCTGATTCTCGTTTACTCATTCCGGTGCCGCGGTAAGTCCCCGCTACCCTACCAGACAGGCGGCGGCTTAAGCGGTTTGACCAACCAATTCTAGATGCAGCGATCTGTCCCGCCTTACTTGGCATGTGACTGCCGCCCGTACGAGACCACCTGACCAACTGGCCATTGATAAGTAATCCCTTACCCCCAATTTGCTAATAACTTACCAAACAGCTAGAACCGTGATGGCCTGTTCCGGACGCCGAGCCTCAACTCCTAGGTATTAACTAGGACGTACGGATGCAGCATTAGCCAGGTCGCTAGCTCTACTGCCACGCGATAGGCTGACTGAGCGTGAGAGGTAGCGAGTGTACTCACGTCGCCCAATGCAACTTTGTAGAATGCATATACATACGTACCTAGGTAGGTAAGTATGTAGGTAGTATGTATAAATCATTATAGCGAGTCGGCGTCCACAGTAGAGAAAGTAGGAAAGCAAACAATTGACCTGGGTCTTCGCATGTATTGATCAGAATCAGGCCTCATCATTATATGTCACAAGGGCTTGATTTCAACGGTTTGGAAGAGTGTTCAAATTCAACTAATAATCATCTATGCGATCAAGGGGCTCTGGATCTCTAGTCCTCCTATTCAGCCAGGCAGGCGAAATCCAGGCTATATATGCGAATAGCTTCACGCCAGACCTAGGGGCTAATCTAAGTCTTGACCTAGGTCAGGCCTGGTCCTAGTCCCTTGGGTCCGTGTGACATTATATCGCGTGCCACATACACTTTTACCAAAGTGCGCGGCAACTATCATATTCAGATGGTTATCTTATTGTGCTGTTTAAAAGTCCTGGCCCAGGCGTTCGCAATGAAGAGCCAGAAACAATGAGTCCAGAAACGTCCTTGTATGATAACTGACGCGTTGGACGTCACAGGAATCCACATGACAGATATGTCGCCGTTCAAAATTATTATGACTAGGATCATGTGGAACATAAATTCAACTTGCATTAGGGGTCGGTACCCTGTTATTTTATATATATATATAATAGAAAAAACCTACTGCTGAATGCTACGCCCATATTACGAAAAATGAGTTTGCCACTTAGCACACCTATCCTTAGGGATTGACTATGAGCATAAGGCGCTTCCTCGCGAGGACAACAAGATTGCCGAATTTTATGATTATGTGAAGAGGAAATACTGAAGAGTGGTTGTTAACCTACCATATTTAGTTCAAATGCCTGTCAATCAAGTACGAATCACCAATACAACCAATCAAGTTATCGACGCTTAAACACGCGAGATGCAAAAGGACCCCTTAACTACCTAGGTAAACTCATCAAAAATCCCATGAAAATTATAGGAGAAATAATATTTCAGAACCTCCCTAGTTCAGCCAGTCATGGAACCCGTGGGCCTAGATTTTGATGAGGGAAATGCTGAGGATCTCGAATTATTGTGGTTGTCAGGAGTCAGACAAATCCAAGACAAAAGTCTAGTATCTCTGTTCTGTAGAATAATCTATCGATTATGCAGCCCCCGAGGGTCCAAAAGAAGTGGTAATGTAGCACTGCGTATATAAGAGAGTTGTATAAACATTTTACGCAGCAGCCCGACGCAAGTTCTCAGCGCCCTCTGATATTTCCACGCACACCTAAGCGTATTAAAAGCGCTCTTCACCATCTACACGGTCATCCATTTTCATAGCACATGCAATAACCTAGCATAGCGATTCTTCATCATCCCTTAGTTTAAGCTTGATTTAGTACTGAGTTTACTTTTAGAACGCCGTTGAGAAAGCGAGAGGTTCCAGAATGATCTCCAGACCAGGCTAACTATCCGAGTTCTCGAAATTCAAGGTCGTAATCAAGTATCTTAATTACGATGTGATAACGCACGGAGATCGGTTCATACGTTTTTATTGTCAATTTGAAGAACATACTTTAATTCTCTTCTCATGTTTATATAATCTCGGGCAGAATAGCATCGCATAGGATTAATACTTAGATGGTGATGTGTGTTGGTTCTCACTTTGGTTGACTAGTGTAGGCTAGTCTTGGAGAGAAACCAAAAATCAACCAAGTAATATTATAGGTTTAAAAGGGGAGATATACGTCTAATCTAAATCAAACTAGGACTTACTCAATCTCTCATCCTAATTTGACCTTCTATCACCACCTGCAGGCGGTTAATACCGAAAATTGCCCACCATTGTGACCTAGATAAATTAGTCTAGCCTATAACGTACCTCCGATCACCAGCACTACATTCTAGGGAACTTACTAAAATTCGAAGACGGTGGCGGTCATAATTTCGTAGTCATGTGCCTACACATGTCTAGACCTCCAAGACCTATATTATGGGAGAGTTTCTTGATCCATTAGTGACGTAGGCCAACCCCTTGAGACTGAAGATCTAGTGATTTGACACTCAACTACAACAAAGGCCACTTCAAGAACTCAAATAAAGCATCAGAAATTAACAATGAAACTTACCATCGCCACTCTATTCTTCCTCGCCACCCTGTCTTCACCCTCTCCGACCGTCTATCCCGAACCCCTACCCCCCACAAACGCGGTGCTCGTCCCCACGGCGACATCAGGAAACGTAAACTGCAGTGCAGCGGTTAGTACTATCAGAAAACGCAGCATGTCCTGGCAAAACCCTAGTCAGCGTCAGGAGCGCCAGTGGGCTCTACTCAGAGTAGATAAAGTGTTCTATGAACACTTTCGAACTCGCCTTGTCATAAACATATCTAATTGGCACGCGGAAAATACTGACACTAAAATGAAAAATGAAAGTCCTCAAACACCACCTTCCAGCTGACATTCATCAGCTACGGGAACTGGACAGCGCTTCCATCCCAAGACGAGAACCCCATCCAGCACCTCGAATCCGTCTCCTTCGCCGCGTCTAATGCGGCGAATGGCGTGAGCACCGTGTGCGCGTTTTCTCTCGGCGCGACGCTCTCGGGAGTATTAGAGGACCCTGCCTCATCTGTGTACCCGTTCCCTTTGACCGGCGTGCCATCTTGGATTGCTGCAGACAGCAATGGTGTTGCCAGCAAAAGACAAGACAGTGCATATTCTAGCATGGGGGCGAATTGGCAAGCGTGTGCCGACCGCAAGGACACAGACGGGAAGCATCTATTTACCATCGCGACGGGCGCTGCGTTCGGGCTCGCGGAACGGAGTCTGAGTGTGAATCAGACGTGGTTCTGCCACGACGAGGCGGAACGCTTGTGAGTTTTTCTTCTCTGAACTTCTGCATATACAATTTTAGTGTCGAAAATTGCTAATATTAGCGTTTCAGAGTCGCATTTACGGGTGTGGCGAATACGACGTTGAACATGGCCTGCTCTGAAAGCGAGGTGTCGGGGTACCATCTCCAGAATTGCACTTCGGTTGACCTCGCACTCCCTGTCACACTACTGTAAAGCGAGGGGATGAAGGCGTCTTCCGAATTTCCATGTTAAAGGCCGAACAATGTAAATCCTTGTTGAGGGTAAATAGGTAAAGCAATTTACGCGCTTCTTATCAATAGTATAGCGTATCTTAATTAAGATCATAAAGCTTTGTTAACGCGAGTTTGAGATAATTAAAATCTACGCAAATCTAATAAAAGCATGCGAATCGAATGCCTAACTCTCCCATATTCCCCTGGACTTGAGTCATGCGAGTTTGAGAACTAGATCTGAACTTGCTAGTAGAAGAAATCAGCCATATCATCAGTTCCCGGCCCGATAGATTCTGTAACAAGTGCGAAAGCATAAAAATTTATCTCCTTCCAGGAGAACTTAATGCCACGTGGAACTATTGCCGTACCATGCTGAAATAAATACCCAATGCCGCGTCGTTTTAGCAGTAATGCTGTCTTTGTGTTATTGTGTGACGAGAAGAAGAAAGCAGAGTTTTTCAAGACACTCCAGCCTATCAAGACCCCAAGGCAATCATCGGAAACGCTCATCGACCTCCTTCAATAGCTCGAAAACCCGTTGTCTGACGAGTTCAGACACTTCGGAATTGTCAGCTCCGAGGATGATATTGCTGTAGTCCGAAATCATGCCATCTAGCATGATAGCGGCGAAAAGCCGCAAGTCTTCTTGGATATTCTTTGGTATCTCAGGAAGTTTGACTTTTACTGATTCGTACGAACCCTTGAGAATTGCTCGACGGTTCTTCTTGATTTCGGTTTCCATCGCTAGTCTAATGCGAGCAAACACGCCGGGACCTATAAGGTGATTAGAAATAGCTTATTTCACCTATTAGACTTCCCGCTTATGTACCTTTGTCCTGAGAGCATTCATTGTATTTCTCCGTTAGCAGTTTTTGAATGGCGGGCGTAAAATCTCTGTTCGCGTCTCGCTGTGCTGTTGTAATATCAGATATAAGCGAGTTGATCTTGTTGATCAGCCCGTTGTTTCGCGCTTTGTCTTGATCTCGAAGCATATTGCGGATACTATCAAACGCAACTCTCTCCTGCAGGCGGGATCTGATGAGGCCTTGAATGTGCTCTTGATGTACTTGACAAGTCTTGGCGTGTAGCCTTAGGGCCTCAGGGACCTTTTTCGTAAAGGTTGTTTCCCAGTCATTGCCCAGTTTCTGAAGCATTGGAGCGGCAAGATCTTAAAGCTGTTAATTTAGTTTCTCGGCAAGAATGAAGACATGCAGAAGTACAAACCTTCGTTGAAATTTCGGGGTCCCTTTTTGCCTGAGAATACTCCACTGTCGCCAGTTAGCGTTTTACCAAAGAGAGAGAGAGAGAGAAGGGGGAAGGGGTACGCAGGCTTACTATCGGCGGAGTGTCGCTTTGTAGCTCATACAGGGTAAGCCCCCGTCACCTTGTTTATAGGATGGCCAGCGGTGAGCGATATCTGGGGCGCAACTCGCAGCGTGGAGAGCCGCTGCCTCAAAACATCTGAACAGTGCTTCTAGAATGGCATTGATCTGGTGGACAAAGCTTTCATTGGCAGCCAGAAGACGCTGTTGTTGTTTTTTTGTTAACTTGACTGCCAATTTTTGACAAAAGGGAGTTCCTATACCTTTTCTAACTCATTTATCTGCTCTCTTACATACCTCATTTCGGCCTGCTTCTCCTCATCAGTGAGATAAAACCCGATATCCTTTTTGGAAGACCAGAGATAGAGGGAGTTGAGAGTTTGAGCGAGATCATTTAGAAACGACTTGGCTTTGCTAATACGTATCGTCTCTGTCAATCTTTTCGTATGTGCCCTAAGCTGTGGAATCTCTGTATCGTTTGTGCTACTGAAACCGTCCACTTGCTCTTTGTTGGCTAGTGCTTGGTAAGCTCGGCTGCTGATGCAAAATACAGGCAAGGAACGCCCAATTTCAGCGTAATCATGACTCTCTTTTTCAGGATCGAAGTTGTTAGGATCGATGCTCTGAGCTTCTTGTTGGTCAAGTCTGCTACTATCAGAAAGAACCTTATGCACAAACAATAAACAAATCGCAAGCAAAAGAAAAAATTCTACTTGTTCACTTACTCTTTCAAGCCGAGAGCAAATTGGTCGCGAATAGCTTGCCGAGAGCGATCGTTTCGTCCGGAAGCGCATGCTACGTGTAGCTGCTCTTCAAGCTTCTGTACCTCCTCATGGAGATTATCAAGGCGCTCTTCGTCATGGTATATCCTATCCTCGAGAGTTGCTTTCTCATCAATCGCCGTCTGCTTCTGAGACCTGAGGTAGTCAGTCATCAACTGGATATCCTGCTGTGTTAAATGGTGTCCTGCTGAGAATTGTGGCATGCCTTTCTCCAGGTCTTCCCAGCGGTCTTCAGTAGAGACCCACTGGGTATCTTGAGACCCTTCATCCAAGCCAACTCTGCGTCGTTTGGTAGCTCTTGTGAGGTGAGCTCTAGTCTTGCGTTTTATGGGGCGCTCCGTGGGTGGGGTGACTATTTTCCCATTCGCCTGTCGTCTTCTAAGCTTTTCATAGCGGTCAATATGATTATCAACCTCCTCAGCATAAATCGAAATCGCCTTTTGTCGTTCTTTGAGCTTCTTAAGCTCTGAAGATACTTCAAATTCAGAGAGGTTATGTTTGGCACTGCTTAGTTTCTTGACATTCTCAGTCAGTCCTAAACGATCAGCTGCTTCATGAACGTTAATGTCGTCCGTCTTTGAGCAGACGAACGTAACGTTGGAATAATTCCCGTCGAGTTTCAGTTGCTGTTTGAAGCCTGTCCCAAGCAGTTCCTGAGCAGCCTGGTCATCGACAGCCCGGGCAATCATAGAAACAACCCATAAAGCATTGCATTTCTCAATGTACTTTCCAGCAACAGCTGCTCGGGCTGCATTGGAATCCTTTACACCAGGCTAAGATCAGTTAGTATAAAGCAGGAAGCATACGATTGCACAAACTAGTAGGTATAATAGAAGAGAACATCCATTTCGTATAAACCACCAAGCATAGCAAAACGGATTAATAAATAGAACGATTTATCTATGTTTCAAACGAGAGTTTAAAAGTAGATAAACTAGGATAAACTTACAAGGTCGACAATGACAGCGCCAGAAGAAAGAACGTCGGCCTTAGTATAGATCCGTACAACCTTAATTAATGGCCATAGGTCTATTTTCCGTGCGCTGTTGTTTTCTTCGTTGGGGGGGCCGAAACTTGTTTTCCTTTTGCTGTCTACGTAGACCCGTATAGCCTCATACAGCTCAGCAGCCGTAGGTTCCCGTAGAGTCTTTGTAGTACCGAGTAGCGATTCAACAGCAGGGTCAGCTGCAAGTGCCTTTGCGTCGGTTTGCTTTAAGGTTTGCTTGTTAAGTTTGGGGTAGACTGCTTTAATCTTGGCCCACGCAATGCTAGCATCGTCTTCAAATTGCCCTTCATTGGACGCCTCTCCGGATGATGCACCTAGATCATGGAATAGATATTCCAGCTCACGATCCCAATCCTCTGCCGAAACGAACTCAACCTCCGCAATATATGGGTGATCCGCGCTGTCATTCCAAGATATTTCGGTGACCACTGCAGTACAGGCCCCGAAGCAACTGGTTGGTACCTTAAGGAACTTGGAGTCAGTAATCGCTATATATGGTAAAGAGAGAATACCAGAGTGCCAGCAACATAGGTTTCCTGATTGCGCAACTCAAAATTCCTCCCGAAGCACGTTAAAGGGGAGAGTAGATGACTCCACTATACTAACCAGTTTCTCTTCTCCTAATAGGGCATTGATAAGAGAGCTCTTGCCATGTCCGGTACCACCAACGACGCCAATAATTGTTCGCGGGGTGTTGGCTCTTTCTTGGAGACTTTTGATAGAAGAAATGTCGACAGATATCATATTCGAACTTAGCATCTGTGTCAATTCCTCCAGTATACGTGCTCCAGTAGATTGGTGACGGCTGAGATCATCTACTTCTGCAGAATCCATGGCCTTTTGAAGATGAGAAAAGACAGCTCCAGACTCATTCGGTAGGCTAGCCTGCTGAGGGCCATCTTGATCCTTCGGTGCTTCGTCAACGCGTACCTCGAATTGACCTTCTTTTTTAATAGGAATAACCGAGTCGCCGGTTTGATCTCCCTCTCTAGAAGTTTTAGACACTAAGACTTTACTACCAGAAGACTCGTTAGACCTAGTGATTGACGTGGTGCTGACAGGACCACCAGGTAGATCGATTAGTTGACCTGGGACAGACATGTTGTGATCAGGTTCCGCCATGATAACTCTGTTGGCGAGTGTTGCGTTAGATAACGAGGAATGTCCCCAAATGAAGATCAAATCCGTGAGATAGCAGAAGTGGAAGGTTTTGTAGATGATAGAAGAGGAAGCCGCGCGCAAACTTATTGGTTCAACCACCTCCCTTGAGAGATATTAATGTGTTTGATAAGTTATCGTAGAGCACTCGGATAGTTTTTCTTTAAGGTGCTTGGTGCATGTGGAAGATACCCCGAAAATGTTTGTTGTGCTCAGTAACGATCCGTTACCTATGATTCAAAGATCATGTGAAAAGATGCCTCAAGCAACTGCCACGTGTTGAATATCAATCCAAATATTCTACGATGCCCTACACCAAAGATCGCGCCAGGTTGCTGCGAAGCGTTATGCACACGATCTCAGGCACTTGGGTAGGTAGTTGCTGAAGTGAGGAGAAGGACACCATTTAGGCTTGTGTATGGAAGCCCGGGATCCTGAAAGTAGAAAAGAAAGATACAAAGAGAAAGAGGCTGAAGGACGAATTTTGTAGCGATTGAGAAACCTCAGACCTTTACGAATGAGGTAGATAGATTGTGTATGTAGATGACGGGTGCAACCCTAGAAAGTTTCCAGAGGTTAAGACAACCTGTTTTAGAAGTATGAAAGTGATTAGAGGCTCCTGGTTATGAAGAGAAATGTAGGATATGATATAAAAGATGTGACGGCAACTGCCTGGTGGATCGGGAATTGCAACAACCCACGAGCTGCAGTATCATGTGGATGTTTACCAACCTGCTTTCAAGGCGAAAAGGTGGCCAATGATTCTTTTTGTCCGGATACTTACCAAGACGGATAGGCTGAGGAATGCAGTACCTACATAGGTAGGTAGGTATGGTTTTTGAAGTGTTCTCTAGTAGATGTGTTCTTTAATAGATGTAGATTAGTAGGTTAACCTGAGGCTGCTACATTCGATGCCTCAGGTATCAATTTCGCTGTAAGGCAAGTGCAGCTGTACCTACCTAAGGTACTTCTCCACTTTCAACAACACCGCCTACCAGATTTAGGTAAGTGCCTAGGTACTTGCCTTAAGGCGCCTACCTACAGCAGGGTTAGTAATTAGTTAGTTTAGTTTAATATAAGCCTATACTAATACTAATTAGTTTAGTATACAGAATTCTATACTAATATTAATTAGTTTAGTATAAAAAAATTTATACTAATATTAAACTAAACTAATTAGTATACTAATTAGTATATTAATTAGTATAAAATCACGTGATTTTTAAAAAAAGTATTTAAAAAATAAAAATAAAAATAAAAATATTTATTTAAAGAAAATTAATAAAATAACGGGGTTAATTTTATAAAATTAAGCAAAAGTTTAGCT